>APFE030218336.1:0-55038 GCA_000404065.3 Pinus taeda | reverse complement strand
CTATTTGATAGTCCATCACTATCTTCATGAGTGTAGTAGCTTTTCTTATTTGTATTCTATTTCTTGTTCCATCTAACATGTTCCTTCCCCTTGTCAATCTTATCTTTGTGAGGACATTTGGCAGCATAGTGACCTACTCTTCCACAAGCAAAGCATTTGAATGGTAACTTACCTCGGAAATGTCCAGTGCCCCATTGAAGATTTTTGACAAAATTTGATTCTTCTTCTTCTTCTGATATGTGTCCAGACTCATAGTAGTTTCCTTTGCCAGAAGCCTTGAAGGCAGCTTCTCTCTTGTCTGATGGTCCACCTTTACTCATTTCATAAGCAGTTAGAATTCCATGCAGCTGTGACATTTTAAGGTCTTGAAGCTTTTCTTTTTCTTCTATAGCAGAAAATTTAGATTCAAATCTAGGGGACAAAGATCTTAGAACTTTTTCAACTACAACAACCTCCTTTACTTCTTCACCCAAATTTTTCATACAATTAACAATCTCATCTACACGAAGAAAATAGTTAGCCACACTTTCATCATTATACATTCTGAGATTTTCATACTGAATTCAGAGAGTTTGGAGTTTTGCCCTTTTTATCTGTTCATCTCCTTCATAGCTCAGAACAATCTTGTCCCATATTTCCTTAGCAGATTTATACAGCATGACTTTGACAAATTCAGATTGTGATAGACATCCGAATAGAGTATTGACCGCCTTTGCATTCGTTTCACATTTCTTCTTCTCAGCTGGATCTATGGGAGTTGATGCTGGAAAAGTATACCTTGTATCGATGATATCCCATACTTTAGTACCCAAAGATTGAAGATAGGCAGTGACTCTCACCTTCCAATATACGAAGTTTGTCCCATCAAAAACCAGTGGCCTGATTGATGCTTCCCTCTCGTAGTTGCTCATATGAAAGATCTTCCTTCAAGCGATCAAGCTTCTTCAGAAGGACCTGCTCTGATACCAATTGTTGGAAATAATACTGAGAGGCGGGGGGTGAATCAGTATTATCAAGGTAATTATTCCTTTTTCAAAACAACTGATATACGCTACTTCTGTTTAATTAACCTGCGTATATACGCGATTATGCAGAAGGAAACCCACGTATACAAAACAAGTTTTTACTTTACTTAATCTTTCTGATAATGATTGTTAATATGTGATGTAGAATCAAATAACAGTAACCAAAGACAGTAAAACAGAGTGGAAAGACAGTCACACACAAAAACATAAGATATAAGGTGGAAACCCAATGTGGGTGAAAACCACCTGCTGCAATTTGTCTCTATCTTCTTTTCAATTAGAAACTTCTTTTACAATACCTTTTACCAGTATGCAGGCTGCAACCTGCAGAGAGCTACAACCCTCTCTCGTTTTCCAGGCTCTCCTGGAAGGGAGCTACAACCCCCTTTGCTCTTGCATTAGCCAAGATACTAGTACGTAGGTGCTGGCCTATAGAAGGCTACAACCTTCTCTTTCTTCCAGGGACCACGTTTCATCAATTTTCAGACTGGATCCATGAACATCAAACCATCATCAAGAAATTCTTCATCAACCAAACTCCTTTTCACCAACTAGATCTGAAATCAAGTAGATACTTCTCTTCCAGCTGTACCCAAAACACAGTACCAGAAACCACACAACAGAACCCAGAACACAGCAGCAATAAGTAGAAACAGCTAGATCACAACTTAAAGCATATATGCAATTTCAACAGTCTGCAACTTGTGTGCATACACATCTGCGTATGGAACAACCTGTGTATACGCGCCTTTACTTCACCTAAACCGCGTGTATAAGCCCCTTCGCTTCACTGAACTTGCGTACAAATCTATAAAGGACAACACACTCTTCCAGATATTCAATCACTAACTAACCCAGATTATCAAACTTATAGATCAAATAAGCGCCACATCTAGTAGATCAAAATCATACAAAGATATTGTCATTCAGGCTAAAAGATTATGACCCATGAATAGAACTTATCCTTCCTTTTGCGCTAAGGTTCCTCCTTCCTTCAGATCCAGATCTGCATCACCACCCATAATACCAGATGTAGCACTTTATCAGATCTTCAATAATAATTCAGATGGTAATTTGTCACAAGAGCTCCTTCCTCTTTTATAGCCTTAGGCCTTCCCCAATACCATGGTCCAAAACCATAACATTTCAATACCATGAACCCAAAACTAGGGATCAACACATCTGACGAGACGCCATGGTCCAAAACATATGTTCAAGTTCCAATATCTAACTGCCATGGACCAAAAGAATGATCCCCAACATATACGTGCTTTTGTAATGTATAACCCGCGTGTATACGCGCCTTAGTCTAGATGAACCTGCGTATATGCCTTTTTCTACTTTCTGAGTGCGTGAACTGAGATCTGATACCAAAGAAGGTTGTCGTCAAGGACAACACCTGTGCTATAATGCCAAAAACCATTGAACGCCACCGATAAAATAGATGTGATAAGAACTTGAGATCCATATCAAGAATAAGAAACTTCGAATTCCTCCTACTAGTATAATATTCTTTCTTGATCACCTGTGCTCTGATACCATGCAGAATTTTGTAGAAATTTTCTACAAATTAGCTAGCTTTGATACCATGTAGAAATTTCACCTATAGAACAAACCGATGTATGCAATGTCCTAAAGCATAATACGTGTTCTACTTCTACAAAACATTAAGCGAAAGCATAATCGAATTCATGAGAAACATCAAGTAGAAACATGCATAATAATCAAGAGAAATAATCACACATAACACAAGATATATCCAGAGGAAGCACCAACATAAAACCCCAACCATGTATTATCAATCAAGCGGAAATCCTCTTCAACTTACAAAAAGAATAAGCTCTCAAGCTATTCAGTTCTCAATCAACTATGAAGATATGAAGATATGTCTCATGAACCAACCAAGCCCTATTTATATAGGCTTTCCCTATGGTCCTTAAGTAGTTTTCTTAGGAAATAATATCAAAATCATATGCTATTAATTCCAACATACCAAAAACAACCAATGGTCCAACTACATATTCCTTGAGAACACTAGTTCCTCAACCATGCAAAAACTACTTACTAGAAATAGTTAAGCATCTGATAGTACATTGTCCCACATCTGATCTCAACTAGGTCTTTGACAGAAATGACATGCAACAATTATCCATGAGTGAATCCTTGGTTATCTAAAATAATAGTTGTCACATGCATGCAAGCATTAATAAACTATATTTTATTATTTTAACAACTTGTTAAAATAATCTAACTAGACTTGACTAGTTAGAACTAAGTCATCTGATTCTCTCATTATAGAACTCATGCTTATTCCCTCAATTAGTGGAGGAAGCTCATGTGCATGCTCACAAAGACTTCAAATTCGAATTTCCTTAATTAATTAACTCAATTGACTTAATTAATTAGTATTTCAAACTATTGTTAAGACCAAAATTAATTTTACTTCCTATAGATAAACTAAGGACTGCTATCAATAGGAAGGGACCCAAAAATTCTATTTTTAGAACTTGCTATTTTTAGCAGTTTCACCTCTCACCCAATGTGGCCAATGACCTCACTGGCCAAACTGCTATTTTTAGACATGTTATTTTTAGTAGGTCTATTTTTAGCACATTCTAAATTTAGCATTTCATGTTGCACACTTTTCAACATGCTCAAATGAAGAGTATTGAACAGGAGACCTTAAATCAATACATCAATATTTGATATTGCGCATAGACATGTAACAATTCTACTTTCATGTAGAATCCCTAGAGCCAACAATAAATTGAGTGGGAAAGAGACAAAATATCCTAAGTGATATTGGGTGGAGGGCATACATGGGAGAAAATATTGTTGCATATATTTAGAGGACGCATCTCCCTTACCAGCTAGCCTTCTCTTGTAAAAAGCATCAAGTTACTCATCTCAGGGATACAAGTGTGCAAAAGAAAATCAATTTTGGCAAGTAGTGGGTTGTTAATGATTTATGGGCTCATTCCTAAGTGGTACGTAGTAGAGAAAGGACCAAGCTCTATTTCTAAGTGGTCCAAATTAACTGGGTGCTATTCCTCATGTTGATTTTCATACCCAGGATGAGTGAACTACCTTACTGAGGAAAGAGCAGAAGTAGAGAGACATTCTCTCACAAACATTGGCACCTACTCTATGTCAAATCATCCTAGGTACAATAAATTGAAAAAGAGGAGGGTAGTATTGCTACTTATAGGAAAAGGATCTCGTTGGGAGGTTATTTCTTGTTTTTTCATAATACACTCTTGACCTGGGCAACATTCTACATCTCCATAATTGCATAAATATTGTAGAGGACACAACTCAGGCATTTGGCACTACAAACTAGGAAGGGACTGTAATACTAAGTCTGCTCGGAAGCCTAGTACGAAATAGAGTTTATATATATATATAGTGCATTAGCTAATTAAACATAACAATACACCCAAAATTACTCTTCAAAAATTCATTTAAGCTTTGTGAAAGGATTTACTAATATGAATATGCAACCAATTATCTGTGCCTATACTTGTAAGTCAGAAACAATTAAGAATACCCCACTATATATCCATCATATCAAATGATCTAAGTTGGTCTACTTCAAAGGAATAAACGTAGAGGAGTGTGTAGCACCAATACCAGGTCTTCCATGCTTAACTGACTTATACAAAATAGAAAACCCTGCCAGATAATGGCCAATCATCTCAGGCTTGATTTCGACCTGATTGAATGTGTTCCCATTGTAAACACCACTAATGCTACCAATCATCTCAGGAACAATTATCATCTTACGGAGGTGGGTTCTAACTGGATGTGCTTTCTCACCTACAGGAGCTTCCTGTTTTGCCTTATAGAGCTTCTTGATAAAGGCCATTGATTGCCTCTTCAAACCTCACTGAAACATTCTTCAAGCACGAGCATGGAAGAGCTTGATGATCTCTTCAGAGGTCATGTCCAAAAGGGCATCCATATTAACGCCCCTGTAGGAGAAATTATTGAACATTCTCTTCTTCATCTACATTGTGCCAACATCCACATATGCGTCTGCCATGGCTCCAATTGAATAAATAGACAATACCCCTTCTCTAGGCCAACAAACACACTCAACCAACACCTTACCTCAAGAGGTCATTTCCAAAAGGGCATCGAAATCAAAACCACTGTAGGACAACTTAAATGTTCTCTTCTTCGACTGCACTGTGTCAACATCCACATCCGCATCTTCCATGGTTGCAACTGAATCAACAGACAACGCCTCTGCTCTACTACTGCAAACACACTCAAGGAACACCTTACCTCAAGAGTGGTGGGAAATTAATTGATTAGATTTTAACAATTTGTCAATAGAATAGCGGGAAATTAAATTTTAATGGGCGATTTTAGATTTTAGAGTAGCCAAAGTTTAGATTTCACAATTTGTTAATTTTTTATGTTGTCACTATTGAGTAGGAAGTTTTTTCATATAGAGGTTATATATTTAATATTTTTCAAGGTCCATAGAGTGATAAATTTGGTTGAGTGTCAATAAAAATATATATATATATATTTTTTTTTGAAAATTTTTTTGTATCATATGAGAGTATAAAAAACTTCTCTAAGCAAGTATGTTCATATAAATAAGGAAAGAGAACATGAGATTTGCACATTAGGCAAGTATAAAATACCTCCTTAATCAAGTATGTTCATATAAAGAGGGAAAGAGAACATGAGGTTTACACATAAGGGGAATATCAACTACCCCTTAAGGAGGTGGAAAATATACTTAATTCTATGAATAATGTTATTAATAAACTCAAATATTCCTAGGTAGTCCATTATTTTTGGGGAATAATGTTATTAATAAACTTCAAGTAGTTGTAAGTAGATCAAAAGTACCTTATTAGAAGTTAGTCATAGTTTAGTTTACATTAGTCATTCACATTAGTCATTTTTAGTTCATTACTTATTAGCTAGTCATATATTTTAACCCGCAACTAAATTAGTCATTTATGTTGGTTTCTTTTAGTTGGGTCACTTAAAATTGCTCATTTTTCACAGTATTTCACTTTAAAAAGTTGTGGTGGCTAAATTTTTTAGTCACGTAGTCACTAATTTCTCATTTTCTACTAGTGTTTTAACTTCCCTAGACATTAGGGTTTGGTTATAACACCTCATGGAATAGTTTCTAGAGTTATGGATTCGACCCCTGAGAGTGGGGAGATGTTGTTTTGGTCTTTATGTATCAGTTTCTCAGTGATAGAATGGGTTTGATTTTAGAGGAGAGAACTATTGTAGCTTGTACTTGGACATTTTCTAGAAATCAAAGGACATAGCTTGCAACTATTATCTAGGAATTCATGTGTAGTAAGTTTGTGATGTTATTTTTTCTTTGTTATAGCATTATATGAAAGATATTCATCTTCTCTTTCCATTTATCAATTCTTTAATGGTTTTCCTTATAGTTTATAAACAAAATTCTTTGCATAAAACTCTATTTTGATGGAAAAATCATTATTTGTTACTTTCTTTCTTGTAGGTTAGTGTTGGGCCATACTTGCACAATTTCTGTAGGGAAGGCAGAGCCTTCACTTCCAAAAATGTGCAGCGTTAGCCAGGAAAGGCATGTTCGGGGCCAAGGTAGCCCAAACTGGCCGACGGGCAACTGAAAACATGAGAAGTCTTAATGCATGATGAGATGAGTGAAAATAAGAGTGAATGATCATACATGAAAACAACAAGTGTAGGATTCATAAAATATGAAAGAATGCATGTGTGTGAAGCGAGTATTTTCAATGACGACTGTCCATGCAAAACAGTGTCATGCATGCAACAATAGTGAGATGCAAACGAAAATCGAAACAGTTCCTTTACAAGCTAACATACATCAAAATGACAATGAACACTCACTGAAATCAAGCAAACAACACTCACACAAGTGAAACACAAAAAGTGATAGAAACATTGTGCAAGACATGAAAAGTGGGCTTACCCCAAATAGCTAAGTAGAATGTGTCAACGACTCCTAGATGCAATGTGGGATGTCAGAGTTGCAATGTTGATATGAGGATTGAGCTCTCCAGCATCCAATTGATGATTTTTGATAGGATCGAGGTTATGACCTGCATGCCACAAATCTAGGAAAAGAGACACTTCGTAGGAGGTTTTTAAAATGATCCTTGCATATAACCTCCAGCTGCTAAAAATAGATCCCTGAATCAAGGGATGCCTTTACATGCTGTCTTGGGAGAAGCAGTCCATGCATGCAAATAATTTTTTTTCGATCCCAGAAAGAACCAGTCAACCTAAAGGCACATGCATCAGTCTGTGAGCCTGGGATGAAAATTTTCACAGTTTTTGGGTTGAGCAGAGATGGTTGTCCCAAAGGGATTGTGCAATTTCTAGGAGGAACAAGTGACTGTCTCCCAGGATTGCGCAATTTCTAGGCTGAGCAGTTGTCCTGGGTTAGAACTCAAAATTTTCTCAAGGAAGCCTGTTTGAATGTATTGCCTAATTTCTGAGCTAAGTAGCTATCCTAGCAAAGAGCTCACAATTTTCTCAAGGAAACTTGTCTGACTGTCTTGCGCAATTTCTGAGCCCAATATGTTGTCCTGGGTCAAACCTCGCAATTTTCTCAAGGAAGCCTGTCGGACTACATTGTGCAATTTCTCAGCCTAGCAGGCTACCTAGATGGATTTGCACAATTTCTACTAGCTGTTGGGCTGGGTATCCTAGAGGGATTGCACAATTTCTGGGAGGAACAAGTGAATTTCTCCCATGATTACGCAATTTCTGGGCTAAGCAGCTATCCTAGGATGAATTACGCAGTTTTTTGAGAGGAAGAATATTAGGAAGAATTGCGCAATTTTGGAGCCCAGCTGGGTGTCTAGTTGGGCTTGCATAATTTCTAGAGGGAAGTCTGGTTCCCTTCCAGAATTTCACAATTCCCAGACGGAGCTACTCAACCAGCAACTGACACTAAGTCTGGGAAGTAGCTTGTGAAGGAGGTGGAACAAACCTGCATGCACAAGCTGACAAGACTCTATGAAATAGTTGAAGATGATGTGCTTGATAGTGCAAGACATGCAGTTGAGTATGGTTAGCAGGGAGGCTCCAAAATGAAGCTAAGGCAAAATTTTGGAGGGTGTTTGTAGCCGCTACAACACTTGGTGACACATTGGTAGAACTCCAACTCTCTGAATGGAGCTTGTTCATGAAAAGCAATTCTAACACCTCCAGAAGTATTGTTTAGTTCTCTGGTCATCTTAGTTTTCACACTTTCTTGATTGTAAAATGTAGCATCTACGAAGCCCTTGGTCAGTCGACACACATTGCTAGCCAAACCAACATAGTTGTTTCGATTGGGGATAAGGGGTATATTGGTGCACAAGCAGTATAGTCGTTAGAGTTTTAGTTTCATCTCTGGTGTTGCTCTACTGCCAACAGGCTTGGATAGTACCCCGTCAGAGTCACGCAGGAACAAAAGCATCGCTCTGTTGCCAGTGAGCCTAGTTAGTACCTCAATGGAGTTACTTGTATCACCTCTCTGTAGAGGAAGCCTTTCTCTTCTTTCGCCTTATTCATTTTTCATTTTTTTGAAATTTTTCGCTTTTTCACTTTTTCATTTTTCATTTTCATAATTGTGCATAACACTTATTCATTTCAGAGGTGGAAGAGGGATCCCAACTTACTGAGAGTAGAATATTTTTTTCCTTCAAAGAAATCGTTTATATATACCTCTGATGTGCTTGTTAAGGTTTTCCCCCTCACCTTACTCTACTTAACTGAACTGACAAGGATTAATCCAAAAACAACCAACTAGAGTAGGTGATACTACTTAGCGCACAAGTGTTGTGTTTTCACAAAGGTTCACTTTGAACTGTACGCATTTTCTATTGATCTATCATGGACTGAAGACAACAAGTTCCTACATAACAGAGTAGACAATAGATAACCAAATGTTAATAGTTGTACAAGTCCTCTTGTACTTTACCCATCTTGTTCCAAGAGTCACACATGGTCCATGCAACACTAACCTATGGACATAAACAAGAAAACAAACCAAAAATCAAAGCAAGAAGTAGAAGAAAATACGAAAGCTAAGTGAGTAAGAAAAAAGCAAGCAAGAAAACGAACACACAAAGAAGGAAGCAAACATGCATGCAAGAAAACAACTCAAAAAGAAAACACTACTCTTACTTCTAAGCTAACATTGCATGGCTCGTCTCACATGAAGTGATACTTCCAATGCAACCATTGGCGCATTGGTTGACCCATGTCGGTGAAGGCATGGTTCGTGAACAACATAGCTGTGTGAACCAATAAATGTGAAAGATACAATAATGAAGATAGACACACTCTGAGCTTACAAGTGTCCACAGAACAAAAATGAGTGAAAGTGCATGACATCTAGTCCATGGACATACCACGATGTTGTGTGACACTATGTGCAGATGCTAAGCACACGGATACTATGACATGCAAGCACACGTGAGGAAGGTAGACCACTTACGCTGTGCAAGTGTGTTTGCTGAGTAAGATTACTCCAATGCATGAGCAATGGGATCATGTAGTTCGAGTGGAGGAAGTGAAATCTGAGTGTTGGATTGCTCTTGAGTGCATACAGATGAGTGATGAGGAGCCTCGGTCATTTGAACAATTTCCTGATCAGAAGTGAAACCAACGTCAGGACAGCAAGGGCTTGACATAACCATCAACTCGTGTTGAAGTGCCTCGATAGTCTGGGGGGTTTCAACTTTGTTGACAGATGGATCATCGTAGACTAGTGGCTTAGATGGATTAGCAGTGAGTGAATTAACATCATGATCGGATGATGAGGTAATGAGATCACGACAACCAAGATCAAAAAATTCAAGATGTTGGTCATCATCCTCATGATTCCATGAATCGCACAAAGGGGTAGATGAGAAGCAAGAATGTTCATCCTCTGCATTTCCAGAAAAGGTAGATGAAAAGTCAAGTGGATGTTCAAAGAATGATTGGTCCTCTTTGTTGTCAGATGATGGACTAACAATAGGTGTGTCCTACGAATGATCAGCAATGGGTGCTTTCGTGGATGGAGATACACATGAAAAATTTGGGATGGTAGGATCACCAAGGAGGTCAGAAAAAAATGGAGGAGGTACATGTAGATAAGGATGGTCCTCTGTTGCTGGTGGATGTTCAAGCTCCCAGTCATACTCTTCATGAATGCCAGTGCATGTTGGTTATGCAACACTGACTCTGTCAATAGATCGATCCTCGTTCAAAATAGGTGTAGAGTCCAGAACAGAAGAGCATAAGATAATCATAGAAAATTTTAGGGGCGAATGTTCCCCCTTTGGCGAAATTAAGGGGTTTTAAATTTTTAGTGGGCGAATATTTTGTATCATAGTACATGTTTACAAATCACCTCAAATAGCCCACCTTATTTTAAGGGAGAGGGTAAAAAAGGTAAATTTAGCCCTTGAAATTAGGAGTTACAACCTTCTATTAACCCATTTTCAAGAATAGGTTTTATTTAGTGGATCCCTTCTTCTATTTATGAAGGCTCAAGAAATAGGTTTTATTTAAGTGAATCCTATGCGCCAAATACCATATTTGTAAAAAAGACATGGTAAATTAATAAAAATATAAATAAATGAGAGTTATAGTAAACAAATAAAACATTTTTTAATATTTACTCCATAAGTCACCTTATATTTACAAACACTAAAAAAATTCGTTATATTTAGGTGAAACCTATGGGAAAAATACTATGCGACAAATACCACGGACTATATTGTTATTAATACCATGCAAAAAAACATTATTAACCTAATATTAGTATTAATAAAAATAAAAATAGCACATGGTATTGACCCATGGTATTCACCTGGAATGTAGCCTATTTAAATGGGGGAATTAAACCAGCATAGATCCATCTTTACTCTGATCTACTAAGCCCCAAGAGGTATCAAATATCGTGATATGCAAACTAGCATAGCGTGAAGAAATATTTGATCCCTCTCGGGGCTTGGTGGATATTAGTAAAAATGGATGTTGTAATTTAATGTATGTTAAACATTTTAGCTTGGTTAAAAAAATTGAAAATCAACTATTAATTTTATTAATTTTTATAAGTTACTAATAGTAATTTTTAAGCTCCAGGTTTATGATAACCCATGGTAATACCAAGATCTTACAAGATTTTATAATTGAATAAAATATTCGCCATGCCTCGTGAGAGATTTGCCAAAAAATTATATATACATATTATATTATTGATAAAATCGCCTTCCATTTTTCCTATATACCATGGAGATTCGCCCATTTATTATACTTATAAATTTAGGGGGGGTTCTTAAAATTTTCCCTGAAGATAATGAAATCTAGAGGATGATCAAAATACGAGGATGGAGGTTGAGGTACAAAATACATGTGACAAGGTATGGGACTCACAACCAAGTCTGTGCAAAAATACGAAGGAGAAATGTCTAAAGGACATGATGGTTCAATAAATGTGTGTGCATATTGTACCACATCACTCTGCGATGGTGGAGTTGTTTGATGAGGCGACAACAGACAATCACTTGTGAAAGTGACCATGTCTATTTGTGATTACGCAACTCCATCACCGAAGTATGTTGAGTGGGATTTGAGCTTGAAATTTTTCTTGGGATTGATAGATTGGATAAGAAAATATTCAAATCTTTCCATGAGATACTCAAATTTCATCTGACTTTCCGGGGCTTCAAACATTAATAGACAGAAGCACTCCAAAAACTCCATAGGTGATTCATGTGGGGCCTTCCATTGTTTTAACAATTTTTTATCAAGAACTTCAGGATCAAAATGATGGAAAATAAATTCGATTAGATTGTTGAACTGCTTGAATGAGTGTACATAATTATGAGGTAGTGTTCCAAACCATTGTAATGGGTGGTTGTGAAGTGTGCGTGTGAGTAGCGAAAATACCTCTGTTTCATTAAGATATTCTATGCTGTCCATGAGGGAATGGAAGTCATCTAAGTGCTCAGGCCAGGCCACTTTGCCTTCACCATCCTACGTGGTTCATGACCAGTGATCCCAGAACTCCCTCTTTATGTGAAATATATGTTTGTTAGATAGAAATTTCGGAGGGAAAACTATAACAAACTCCATGATAGATGTGCGAAGACTCAAAATATATGATGAGGACTTAGCTTGTCATATGGCCCTCCTTCTAGTGCCAGAAATTTTGACGGTGCTAGACTTGCCAACATGTTAGGGGGCTCCCTGGTAAGAAGCCCCAGTTAGACATCAGACCGTTTGGTGTAGGAGTCCCAACAGTGGGTCGTATGGTATCGCCTTTACCGTAGTTTTGCACAGAGGCAAGTAAGATGTCCCTATTGGTAGCAAGGGTGTGATAGTTGCGGTGAGCCAAGGAGGTACATGATCGGTTCTAACACACGGAAAGTGGGGTGAGTGCACCCATTAGAAACCTGTGATAGCACATAGCTTGGAAGGGAACACACGAGTGAAGATGCATCACAAACTGGAAAGTAAGTTAGCGAGCAATCCAAAGTGATGGTTAAACCAACAACACATTTCAGTAAGATTCATACATACTTATAAAGAATAGTCCATGCATGCATACATATGAAAACAAATAGATATATCATTTAGAGTAAACAAGATAGTTGGAATACAATACGACATATGCATGAAATGTGCTGGCTCTATTATATTAAGAAGTGTAAGTTCCATTCATACAATACATCCATGTCCAACCACTAGTTCCGCTAGTGAAACGTTACATTCACAACTGCCTACTCCTCCAAAGAGATATACTAGCTCTTCACAATGGAGAAGCCAAGGCTCGTTACAATACTATCCCAGCTCTCTCTAAGATACTCCTATCATAAGCATGGCTAACCAAAATCCTTTACAATGAGTTATGAGCAACTATTTATAGCAAAGGGTGGGGTGACCCTTTACATTCCCGTTTGTGACCGCTCATCTATCCTCATGAATCTTCAACTACTCTATGACTGTTACATTCAACTATCAACACTTGAACTTCCACTTGACAAGACGTTACATACAATCTTCACATGTATCCATGTGATACAAAATGGCTTGAGAAAGCCATGCAAGACATCACTGACACTCGGACTATTGTGGTGAGACCAACTCTTTTACATCCTTGTGATGGCTGAAGGTGATGATTTGAGGCCAAGCTTGGTCATCCATGATGGTGTCCATGCACTCAATGGTGAAATCTTGCTGAAGCGAACTCTTACCTTCATTGTATTTGGGTACACTGGCTTCTCCATCAAATTCACTTGATAGTCTGTGCATGGTCATCCTAGGTGCGACCGAACCGGAAACATGTTGATGCATAGTGTCTGCGGTGATATCCAAGCATATGCTGGTGGTCATGGGCATCAAATTGTCATAAAACATGTTCAGCTCTAGCCGGACTTGTTGCTTTGCTTCACCTTGGTGAGTGTGCTGAATGGGTGGGATCACATGTGTGTGTGCAACAACATGGATCCTTCTACATTTCCTTGCATGTGATCAACAACACTGCTCACCTTGTCTGCTCTGTGCCAACTGCTAGGATGGATCTATAACTTGTACGGGTGCAGTTCATCCATATGTGCATGTTATGCCCCCTGTTATACATGTTCCCACTGCAACTCATTCTCTCGTCTGTGCAGCTCATGTTCTTCCTTGAGTTATTACTTCAGCACATACAACTCCTTCTCTGTTCCTTTCTCTACCTTCGTGCGATCTTCGTGTCACACCCTCACCTCATAGCCTCAATCTCTAAATCTTCTTTCATCATGAGTGGATCTGCTTTGAACTTGTAGCTTGGCTCTGCCTCTATGTCGTCAACAACCTTCCTCTTGAATTCATCGTGTGCAGGCGTGTTGCCTTCTATTGCTACTAATGGTGCTACTCATTGTGATTTTGTTGCCATTCATCTTGATATCCTTGTCCATGAACAACTTGATGTCTTCATAGATAGGCAATTTCATAGACACTTGATTGAATACATCCTAAGTTGCACTTTGAGCGGTGTCTTCGACTCTAATCTCCTGGAAGCCATTTTACCTATGCTACTGAGATCCAGATGAACACCTATTATACCTAGATACATAGCAACACTCATGGCAAGCAATCTGTCAGTCGAAAACCAAAATGAACTTGAGAACTGAATTGCAACATACCTGTGTGACTGATCACGAAGGTTACACAATTTCTGTTGGGAGGTCGGGAGACTGACTGCCAAAACTGTGCAAGGCATAGTCAGTGTTGTCAGGAGGTTAATTGACTACTGCAACTGTGTAATGCATTTTCCAACCTAGCCTGTTGAGGACTGAAACCGTACAATGCGCAATTTCAGTCAGCAGTGACCTGCGACCAGCAAACTCCGTTGTGTAGATTCTAGAGCCAGAAGGACATTTCCTACGAGAATTGTGCAATGAAAGCTTGGAGGTTAGTACTAGGCTAGACTTGCACAATTTATGGAGGGAAGGCAGAGCCTTCACTTTTGGAAATGCATAGTGCTAGCTAGGCAAGGCATGGTCCAGGGCAAGCAACCCAGACTGGTCGACGGGTGACTAAAAACATTAGAAGTCTACATGCATGATGAGGTGAGTGCAAACAAGAGTGAATGATCATACATGCAACCAACAAGTGTATGATTCAGAAAATGCGAAAGCATGCATGTGTGTGAAGCGAGTTGCCGTAATGGCAACATTCCATGCAAAACAATGTCATTCATGCAATAATGAGATGTGAAAAAAAATAAAACGATGCCTCTACAAGCTAACATACATCAAAACAACAGGAAACAATCACTAAAATCAAGCAAAAAACACTCACACAAATCAAAACACAAAAAGAGATAGAAACATTATGCAAGACATGAAAAGTAAGCTTACCCCAAAATAACTGAGCAGAATGTGCCGACAAATCCTAGATGCAATGTGGGATGTCAAAGCTACAAGGTCGATGTGAGGAATGAGCTCTACAATGTTTGATTGATAAGTTTTGATAAGATCGAGATTATGACACACATGCCACAAATCTATGAAAAGTGACACTTGGCAAGAGGTTTCTGAAATCATCCTTGCATGTAACCTCCAACTGCTAAAAATAGATCCCTGAATCAAGGTTGCGCAATTTCCGCCGAGAGGTCGGGAGGCTGACTGCCAAAACTATGCAAGGCATAATCAGGGTTGTTATGAGGCTAACTAACTACTGGAATTGTGCAATGCACAATTTCAGTCAGCAGTGACCTGCAACCAGCAAACTGCGTTGTGTAGTTTCTAGGGCCAGAAGGACACTACCTACGAGAATTGCGCAATGAAAGCTTGGAGGTTAGTACTAGGCTAGAATTGCACAACTTATGGAGGGAAGGCAGAGCCTTCGTTTCCAGAAATGCATAGTGCTAGCCAGGCAAGGCATGGTCCAGGGTAAGGCAACACAAACTGGTCGAAGGGTGACTAAAAACATGAGAAGTTTGAATGGATGATGAGATGAGTGCAAACAAGAGTGAATGATCATACATGCAAACAACAAGTGTATAATTCAGAAAATGGGAAAGCATGCATGTGTGAAGCGAGTTCTCGTAATGGCTACCATCCGTGCAAAACAGTGTCATGCATGTGACAACAATGAGATGTGAAAGAAAACGATGCTTCTACAAGCTAAAATACATCAAAACAACAAGAAACACTCAATGAAATCAAGAAGACAACACTCACACAAAGCGAAACACAAAAAGCGACAGAAACTGCAAGACATGAAAAGTAGGCTTACCCCAAAACAACTGAGCAGAATGTGCTGACAAATCCTACTTTCAATGTGGGATGTCAAAGCTACAAGGTCGATGTGAGGAATGAGCTCTGCAATGTCTGATTGATAAGTTTTGATAAGATCGAGGTTATGACGAGCATGCCACAAATCTACGAAAAGCGACGCTTGGCCTGGGGTTTCTGAAATGATCCTTGCATGTAACCTCCAACTGCTAAAAATAGATCCTTGAATCAAGGGATGCCTTTGCTTCCTGCCTTGGGAGAAGCTATACATGCATGAAAATAAGTTTTTTTTCGGTCCCGGAGAGAACCGATCAACCTGAAGGCACATGCATCGCTCTTCGTGCTTGGGATGAAAATCTGCACAGTTTCTAGGCTGAGCAGAGATGGTTGTCCGAGATGGATTGCACAATTTCGTGGAGGAGCAAGTGACTGTCTCCCAGAATGCACAATTTCTGGGCTGAGCAACTATCCTGGGTCAAACCTCACAATTTTCTCAAGGAAGCCTGTCTGACTGTATTGCACAATTTTTGAGATGAGTAGTTGTCTTGGGTTCGACCTCACAATTTTATTAAGAAATTTTGTTTGACTGTATTGCGTAATTTCTTAGCCCAGTAAGGTGTCTTGGGTTAGACCTCGCAATTTTTTCAAGGAAGCATGTTTGACTACATTACGCAATTTCTGAACCCAGCAGGCTACCTAGTTGGATTTACACAATTTATGTTAGCTTTCCCAGAGGGATTGTGCAATTTCTGGGAGGAACAAGTGACTATCTCCCACGATTGTGCAATTTCTAGGCTTAGCAGCTTTCCTACAATGGATTATGTAATTTTTGAGAGGAATATTGTCAGGAATAATTGCAAAATTTTGGAGCCCAATTAGATTTCCAGCTAGGTTTACATAATTTTTGGAGGGAAGGTTGCTTCCCCTCCAAAATTGCGCAATTCTCAGAGGGAGTTTCTCAACCAACAACTGACACTAAGTTTGGAAAGCAGCCTGTGAAGGAGGTGGAACAAACCTACATGCACATGCTAAGAAGACTCTATGAAGCAACTAAAGCTGATGTGCTTGACAATGCAATACATGTTGTTGAGGATGGTTGGCAGGGAGGCTCCAAAATGAAGCTAAGGAAAAATTTTGGAGGGTAATTCTAGCTGCTACAACAGGTACAAAGTTGGCCTTAATCACAACTTATCATTCGCAGATAGATGGATAGACAAAGAGAGTCAAAAAGATATTGGAGGATATGTTGAGGATGCATGTGATGCATCACCAATGAAAGTGGTAAGAGTATATTCCACTAGTCGAGTTTCCTTACACTAATGGGTACCAAGAATATTTGAGGATGAGTCATTTTGAAGCATTGTATGGGTGAATTTCTAATACTCCCCTCAGTTGGAGTGATCCAGTGAATAGGGTATTGATTGGATCAAACATGTTGGCAGAATTGGAACAAGAAATGCAGGTAATCAAGAAGAATCTAAATGCACCATAGGACAAGCATAGAATCTATGCATATTGGAACAGGGTGTTTAAGGAGTTTCATGTTGGGGAACAAGTTTACTTGTGCATCAAGCCCAAGAGGAGCTCCTTGAGGGTCATGTGCAAAGCTGGCACCTTGGTTTTGTGGACCTTTCAAGATTCTTGAAAGGATTGGACCAATAGCCTATCGACTTTCACTACCTCTGGCAATGAAAGTCCATGGTCTTTTCCATGTGTCATTGCTTAAGAAGTATGTTAAACATATTGATCATGTGATTAACTAGTCTGTATTGTAGATGGAGCCAGATGGATACTTCCAGCCATAACCTTAGTGTATATTGCAAAGAAATATTCTCATGCTTTGGAACCATGCAATTGGCCAAGTTAAAGTGCAGTGGAAGAAATTTGGGCTCGATCAAGCTACATGGAAGATAGTGGATCAGATGCGAACTATGTATTCTTCTCTATTCGTTGGTTGTGTGAATGTTTTTGGTATATTTTTCTATGTAATATTTGGTATATGTACATATGTATATGGATGTAAATACCACCATGAGTTATCTTAATATAAATCTCCAATAAGAGGTATGGGTGTCATGTTGTTATGGTTGTTATGTTTTTATGTGTCATGTTTGTTTTCTTCTCAGCAGGTTGATCATTGTAAGTACTGAATCGAGCTAAGTTATAAAGCTCCATGGGTAGTATGTTTTGCTTTCAATAGTCTTTTTAGTTGTAGGTGTCACTAAACACTAAGGACAATGTTCCCCCAAGGGGAGAGTCCTGTAACAACCCTAGTCAAAAATCCATATAATAAAGTTAATAAAGGCAAAATAATAACCACGGTCATGGGACACGTAGTCCAAGCTAAATGTTGGGAAAAACATCCTAGTGTGGGTGTTCATTTTGCTTATTATGGCTAAGGAAATTGGCAAAGGCAATGGTAAAGGCTTTGGAAAGGCATGAGGCATTAATTGGCATTTTATTTATGAAAATAATGGAAATTAGGAGAAAATAAAGGTGAAAGGTCATAGGTTGCATGTGAGGAGGAAAATAAACGAAAATAATGGAAAATTGAAGAAAATAGAGGCATAATTAATAAAAAGGCTTATGAGAATCAGTTTGTAACCCTTTCTCAAGTTTAACCTTTTGTTAGTTCAGTTTTGGAGCTCTCTCTCTATTCTCTCTCTCTCACACACATTGTTGAACACTTAAATTTTTCTTAGAGCACTTCAGCATTGGATCAAGAAAAGAAAAGAAGGCTAGAGGAAGCAAAATATCAAGAGAGGAATAGCAAGATCAATCGACTACAACTAAATTCTTTGCAGGTATTGAGTTTCATGTATGATTTACTTGCTAGTTTTGGCATGCATGGTTATGCATCTGTATTTTTGGTTCTCTTGATATCAATGGCATGGGTTTTTCAAGGTATGATAGTTTCTTCAGCCTTTCCTTTCCATTTCTAGATAACCATGGTGTGATGGGGTTCTCATGTTTTAGTTGAGCTAGATTGCTATATCGATTTGAAACTAAGTGAGGTGGTACATGAAATAAATAAAACATTTCCTAGTGATCCCTGAATTGGACGTGGAATGTGGTAAGTCCTTGGCCTAGTAACCCCTAAACCGGGCTATGGGTTGTGGTAAAGCTGAATTTTATGTTACCTCGGTGGGCTGAGGAATCCTCGACTCGTGACAGGTGGGATATATGGTAAAGCCTAGAGGTGGGTGCCTTCGACCAAACCCAGGAATATTTGGCTGGTGAATGGTAGGATATACATTAAATCCTGGAGGGTGGAGTCACGATTAGGCCTAGGTATCCTCGACCTTTGTATGGCAAGATGTATTGTAAATCCTAGAGATTAGGAGACATGAAAATTCCTCACATTGTAGTTGGAGAAATCCGATGGCATCCATGCTTGTTTAGGGCCTAGTGATCCGGTGGGGATTACGGTAAAGCCTAGTTCTATTGATGAGGGGGAGGTTCTTTAGCCTTGGGAAACGCTTGTTGATTTTTGGTTATGAGTTCCACATTCATGCTTGGAATATGGCACGAGGATGATTTGCTGAAATAAATATTTGGTTCATCCAATCAATGGTCGAGTGGTACATGGAAGTCCCAATTCTGGTTGGCTTATGCATCCATTAATAAGAGCTTCTTCTCTTTGGTATTCATGTGTAAATGTATTGGTTCATATGTGGGTTTTATGGCTGTTATACCCTTGTTACTTTTGTTAGTTATATGTTGGTTAAGAGTATGTTCTATGACAGTGATGATGTATGGCTGTCATCTTGTTTTGATTAGTAAATGATTGTATAATGAAGATATGATCTAATAGATGATAATGCAACTATTTTGATAAGGCATCAATGCTTCTTACGGATTCATAGATAAGTATGAGACCCCTATGATCAAATCTGTTGATATGACCTATAGATTCCATATTTGTGACATGTTTAACAAAAATCCTATCATGGCTAGTAGGGGTCCAGTCAATTCATTGATCAAATGTTTGCATTATTAATCTTGTTTTAGTGTTATTTACCTTTTCTGGAAATTTCATGAAGTTCTAGGCAATGGCCTAAGACCTAACCCTGAGAAAGTGGCATAAAATCTGGGGTCGTTGGCACAGAACTAGCTGAAAAAATCATTAGTTGCTAGCACACCCTTGTTGTGGGAGAAATTGGAGGATCTCAATCGCCTGCATGGGAGTGACCGAGGCTCTAGGTTAGTAAAATGTCAAGTTACCTCAGGGGTTGGTCACCTCGAAGGGTTGGTTAGCTCCTAAAGGCTATGTAACATGTGTAGATGGTCAAATTGGTTGTGTTTTGTCAATTCCACTTCCTTAACTGTATATGGGGAGTTGAATCAGATCATAGTAACCTCTCGTCACATGTTTACCCCAACAGTTGGTTAACTTGGGTAAATATGGGAGGAGGGTGTTACAATATATCATTATTTTGAGGGATTTTACTATGCACAATTATGTGATTTTATCATAGTAATATTATTGCAAGGATTGTTAAGACCCTAGGCCTAGGGCTTCATGAACAAAGATTGTTTCTAACCCCCGTCAAGCCCTAGTTTAATTTATGAATTAATTTAAGTGCATATCATTAAAATTTGGAAGTTATTTTAACTTCCCAAAGTATTAAAAATTGTATCATCATGATTGAAGGATTTTCTAGTCTTGACCCATGGGGTATTAGTTATCTTTACTATACAAGCTTGGTTCAGATTACTGTAGCTTCTTAATTCTTGTACTTTTTTTTATTACTAGATGGAAATTTCATTTTTAATTTATTTCCCAAGAAAAATCACCCAAGGATATTTCATCCTTGTGTGTTTACACACTTCCATGATGCTTGTAAGACACTCTAAATATGGGATTTTGTGTGTTTTCTATCATTTTCCAATTCTCAAAGTGTAGGAAAATAGAAAGTTTGTCCAAATTCACTCTTAAACATCAAAAGTGATCCTTTATCATGGTATCTAAGCGGGTTTTCAAGTGATATTTTATATTTTTGTGATAATTATTTATATATCATATTTAGCACTTGTTTAGTTAACTCATGACCTTCATCATATACAAGTGTTTCTAGGAACTGATATTTTAACTTGGTATAGTGTGTGTAGATTGGGATTCCCCTTGTGGCTTTCTAAGAGTTAGAATAAAGCGAGAGGAGATAGTTTTGAGGTGTCTATTTAAGTATCTCCTATGTTCTTATGCCTTAACACCTTGATTGTGGCCTTGCCAAGGTTACTAATTTGGCTGGTAATAAGATCCATTGCTTGCAAGTTAAAATTTTACTAAGCCATATATAATCCCCATTTAAACCCTAAAACCCATTATTAATCCTTATATATTTAGTGAGTACATTTATATTATTATATTTTTATGTAGGTTAGAACTTCTCATTATCCCATTTGATTATAATTGTACCCTTTGTCTCCTATAAATATCCTAGTGAGATTTAGTCTCAGGATCATCATATATCTGTTGAGCATGTGTTATGGTATTTTAAAACTAACCCTTTTCATGATTTATAATACAAATGGGAGTTCAAGAGGAGAAGCAACCTCCCTTCATGGGGTTGAGGGTAGTGCCTTGAAAAAAAAATGGGCAGTTTTTTGTGTACGTTTTTTGTCTTTTTCGATACATAGTTTTTTATTTTAGTAGTTTTTGGGTGCATGGTAGTTTTTCCCATGGTTTTGTAGAATTGGTAAATTTAACTACAATTTTATTTTAATCCAAATATGAATGCTATGACATATACATATTTTATTCTAACATTGTAAAGATAATATATTGAAAAATCTTGCTTTTGTTTTTTATTTTGGGTTTTCGAGGGTTAAATCTCTATGTTAATGTGTGGTTGCTATTACATATTTTATATTTTATTAAAGAATTTGTTTGCAAAAATTAATTATACATGTTTAAAACCTACAATGTCTTCTTATACATTTTATTAATTTTTAAAAAAGGCCACCCCTTAAAATGGGCTGTAATTATTGGTTTCTTATCATTTCTAGGACACCAATTTCATAACATCTGGTATCAAAGAATACGAACCTAGGTTTTTGTTGCTTCAAACAGGCAATCGTGAAGTTTTGAGTATAACTTCTTCTTTTTTTCTTTTTTGGCACATTTTAGATGGTGAAAGTTTGAGCATATTAGTAAAAGATCGTAGAGAATCTTTGCTTAAAAGTTTTGATTTTTATTAACTATACTTTTTGTGTTATATTATGCGGAATTTAGGGTTTTTGATTGATCTTGAAATCTATTTCAATACTATGCACCTTAACATTTTCACTATAATTGTTTTCTAAG
The DNA here is from genome assembly GCA_000404065.3 of Pinus taeda. Classification (NCBI taxonomy): domain Eukaryota; kingdom Viridiplantae; phylum Streptophyta; class Pinopsida; order Pinales; family Pinaceae; genus Pinus; species Pinus taeda. The sequence goes on along the minus strand of APFE030218336.1, from coordinate 32,947 downwards.
ATGTTTGAGAGTGCAACACTTTGAATAGGATTTGAAGGCATCACAAAATAAATTTGATGAAAAAAAATCATATTTTTGTTTGTTATAATTTTTGAGATATAGCTTGTAGAATTTAGGGTTTGTGAATGATATTGAAATCAATTTCAAGTGAGTGATCATAGAATTTTTGTTATAATTTTTTGGGGGGAACTTTATATTGTGAAATTTTTAGAGATATGAGAAGCCATAACAATGTATCTTAGGTAAAAAATTTAGAATCATACTTGAAGAATTGGAAAAGTGGCACATATTCAAGTTTTCTCTTAGGATGAGTCCAAGAATTAACAAGTTTTAGGAAGGTTACCATAACTTTAACTGGGCACATTAAATCTTTCTCAGACTTGTGGAACTGCATAGAAGACATATCAGAGTATTACTAGCCAAAATTTCATATTCAGAAGGGTAAAATCTTAGAGATATATATAAAAAAAGGCCAGTCATTATGATATTCTCGCAATTAAGGTTTTAAAGGTACATAACTTACAAGTGACAACTTTTAATAGAAGATCCATTTTTTTGGGTGGCTGAAAGTGTGATAAAGAGGAGTACTATCATTATGCCTCCAAAAAAATATAATGCTCCAATTAGTCATCCTAAAATTTCAGCGGGGACTCATGAAGAAAGTGGAGACTGAGAATGTAGGTTTTCCAAGTTAGAGAGAAAATTAATAAAATGGATGGTAGTATGTTGGAAAAGGTGGATTTTTTAGGGTATAGAGAAAAAATTTAAAAGAGGAATAGTGGATTAAATTGAAAAGAAGATGAATGAAAATAAGGAAGATATATGAAAATACATCATGAAAGAAATGAAATAATTGCAAACTATTCTACTAAAGGATCTCCATAAAATGGATATGATGATCCAAGGAAATCATGAACATGATTAGAAGCATGGTTTTGAGACTCAATCACATATGGGGAGTATTTTATCACAAATGGAGAACACAAATATTAGATCATAAAACCATAATCATGAATTTTAAATCAAATATCCACATCAATAGATATTAAAATTAGCACCAAGGAACTGCAACATTCTAAAAATCGATATGAAGAAGTCTGATGGTAATGGAGTAATAATTTGATATACACTAAGTGGTATCCTTACAAAAGCTAAATATTGTATCCACATTTTTAGAACAACATAAACATGTAAGGTTTCAATGGTTTTTCGAAATAAAAAAGGATTCTATTGTATCTTAGTCCATTTTTGCAAAAGAATTGATAGCACATTATGGGGATATTAAGATCATGACATTTTGTAGTCAATTGGTAAATCTTTGATAAAAATGTCTAGTTACAAAACACATTTAACAATTCCAAAAGTTTAGTCTTAGAGTAAAGAACATTTTAAAGGATAATTTGTTACACTTGTTTATGAAATATTTAAAGGAAAGAATCCAAAATTATTTGTGTATCTTTGAACCTATTTAATCTCCAGAGGATGCTTTTAGTCTAGAAAGGAAAGTTAAAAGTAAAAATATGGCTACTAGAAAATTGGTCACTAATAACTATAAAGAAAATCATGCTCACTCTCCTAAAGGAACAATTATGACACCTATAAAAATAGACGAAAGACGAGAAAATGGACTATGTTTCAACTTACAGTAGCAGAACTTACTCTATATAGAATGAAAAGATTAAAAAGTGGAATTATCACAAGATCTAGAGATAGAAGAAACTACTCTATCAATATCTTATCATGCATTGGCCAACATCAGTAATCCACATACTCTCAAGATAGAAGGATATATCAATAGAAAAAGATACATATTGATTGTTTCATGTAGTACCCATAATTTCATCAATTACAATTTGAGAAAACTTCTAAATATATTTTTATATCCACCACTTAAATTTCAAGTAATGATTACAGGTGAAGGTACCATGAATTGCTAACTGAAGTGCCATAATACTAACTTGAATATGAGGGAGTATTTATTAGATAGTCCCATGATTCCAATCCAAATGGGTAGTGTTGATGTTTTATCATAAGGTGTCTAATGTTTCAATCATTGGGAACAATGGATATTTTCATATGTTCTTATTTAGAAGGAAACGAAAATGAGCTTAGTGCTATCCAATGGAAACCATGTAAAGTGATAAGCTCTAAGAGCATGACAAAATTGCTAAAAAAGAGACACCATGGTGTAATTGCACAATTATGTTCATTAGTTGTTGAAGCATCTATATCATTTGCACTAATTGATCTCCAAAATGTTACCAACATTCATTTCAAGGTATTTAGAGAGATGCTTATGGATATTTCACCTACTTGAATTGATGACCATGCTATTAATTTGCAAGTTGAAAGTATACACCTAGAATTGGGCCTTACATGTATCATATGCACATAATAGTGAGATTGAGTCTATGGTTCAAGAAATGTTAGAGGTTGACATCATTCAACCTAGCTAGAGTGCTTTATCTTCACAAGTAGTGGTGATTATTAAAAATTATGGTTCATGGCATATGTTTCCATCCCAACAAAATGACAATGAAATATAAGTTTCATATTCTGATCATTAATGAATTATTAGACAAACTACATGGAGAAATATTGTTTACTAAGTTGGATTTCCATTCAAGATATCATCAAATCGAAATGATAAATTATTAAATGAATTGCATGGAAGAGTATTCTTTAATAAGTTGGATCTTTGTTCTAGATATCATTAAATAAGAATAAGGCAAGAAGACATTCCCAAAACAACCTTCAAAATAGATGAAGCTCATGATGAGATTTTTATTATGCCATTTGAACTTACAAATACACTTTAAATATTTCCAAGCTTGATAAATTATATTTTCGAACTATTCCTTTGAAAAACCATCTCAGTAGTTTTGATGACATGATAACTTATAACAAATCTAGGAAAAGACAAGTACAACATAATGACACATTATTAACATGGTTAGAAAAATAACACTACATACAAAAACCTTCCAAATTTTGAAATTCAAAATATACTTTGAAAAATGTTAAATAATTTATTTTAATCATCTTCATCCTATTTTCAAAATATTCAAAAATCTCCCATTCAAATTATAACTCGGATATCAAATCAAGTCAATTAGAAGCATCTCGAAAAAAAACCATTTATCAACATGTATTGTTGATAGGGGCCTAAGATTATTGTTGATATGGCCCTAAAAATGCCTAATTGTTTATAAAAACTTCAACTTATTCCTCAAGGAAAAGAATAAATAAATAATAGTCATTGACATGACAAGTCATTAAAACCTATAATATTTGTCTAAAAATTAACCATAATTCCAATCCGTAAAATTTAATCGAGAGATACCAATCAAAATATTTGATTGCAGTTCTCTCGATTTGTCACCAAAATAGTCGATCAATGTTAATGATCATACAACATAATTTTCAGCCTCTCCAAATTTGCGGCCCAATGCCAAAAATCCCCCAAAAAATAAAAAAAAAATTAATCATATCAAGAAGTGGCAAATTGTAATATACCTGAACCGGAATAAAAATAAAAACGAGGAGGATCATGATTCCAGCGAAAATGATGCGTGTGGGAATAGGAGAATCACGTCGTTTCTGAGTTTATCAAACTAAGAGTAGTTAGAATTGTGAATTCAATTATCACCCTCCTTGTTTCATTCAATATATTTTCACAATTAATTTAAAGGGGTGCAGAACCCTAGAAGAAGCTTGCTTCTGGCTTAATTCACGTAGTGGTATATACATCAGAAATATAAAATTATAGTTGTGTTATAAGATATATACAACACATAATGGCTTCATGAGACTAAAACCCGAGTAAAGAAATTATCATTAAACCTCCCAAGATATCTTCCATTAACTTTTTTTCACAATTATTTATATAAATCAAATATGAGAAAAGAGGTGAAATAAAAAACTCACCATTCATAAGAGCACAAGGTACATGACTATTTTATATCCAAGCACCAAATTAATTTTGAACAAATCAATGATTGTGGAAACGTAGGCAGCTAAGGAGATAAAGGCATTCATGACGAGGCAATGCAAACAGAGAATTAAAAATTTGAAATGTAGGTAGGATTTAGTGGTTGTGTAGGGCAGCACAATCCCCATCTCCAAGTATTGATACGCTTCTTTCATGATTTTAGTCCCAACCATTGATGTTAATATGCGTGAATAAGGCGCTCAAGAAAAATAGTTGAGTATATGAACGAGAATTGATCCTAGGTCTTCCTTAGATTAGGTCTGGCAATCACTGATTCACCATGTTGTTAAAAAAAAAAAACCCAAGAAGGGAATTTGAGCCTTATATTTTCATTGATGCAAAGGTTAGGCGGGGTCCTCTATGCATCAATGGCCCTTATTCATTTTAGGGGTGCGGTGCTAGTATATATAAACAAGTTCGCGTTGCACACGACATACCTGCTAAATAAAAGTGGATTGAAGAGATAACAAAAAGAAATTAAACCAATTTACACGTGAAGCATATCATGATATGGTGAAACCCAATAGTAGCAGCCCCAATTGCACCAAGGCCGCTAATTCGAGATCTACCAGCCAGCGAGACAGGAAAAGTACACGAGAAATTCAAACTTACCATTTAGGGGTTCAATTCCATTGTTGGCTTTACTACATAATTATGGAAATAAAAATAAATAATTGAGATGTATGCTTATTAAGAACCAAATCATTGCCGCAATCAAATATGTATGTTTCTTACATAATGGATGCAAATCAAGAACCAAAACATTCATGATCAGTTTTCTACTTTATTTTTATTTAGTATTCAAATAAGGAAATACAGTGATATACCCACGATGGTTCTTTAGAAGAGCAAACAATTTTAAATTTATTTGATTACTAATTAGTCTTAAGTATTTGTGGCAAACTATATTATTACTCACTAAAACCACAAGTGAAGTGCTTATGAGCTTAAAGCATGATGCAATTGATGTATGACCTTTGACTTAAAACACTGGGTAATTAGAGATTTGGTTTAACATAAAATAGGAATTCGTAGAAATTACATGATATTTATTCAATGGTTTGGTCCTACATGTACTCAATCAAAAATGAACAGCCGAGGATCAATAGAATATTGGTCCTACATGTACTCAATAAAAAATTATCAGTTGAGGATCAACTTTTTCTATTGATGTTCAAATAATAGTTTTTAAATGTAAGAGCTCATTTTTTAGAGGACCATCCTGCAATAATACAGTTAGTTTTCTTAGCTTCTCTCATGTCGCTTTAAATAACCATCCAAGGCATTTGTCTGAAAATCCTCTAAACGGTAAGAAATTGGGTCAGACTGGAGATTCCTATCATTTGGGAAAAGGAAGTGTTTGACAATTGTTGAGCAATATCAATGAAACTTTCTTACTAGATTGCAACAAATACATTGATGGAGGAAACAATGAAGAAATGTATGTTTCTAAGGGTAGAAATATGATGGAAATAAAAATCGTTTATTAGAGCCAGAAAACCATGCACTATTATGCACATACTCAAACTCCAAAGAATGCATTAAACATGAGGAATGGAATTTTTCCTCCTTAAATATTGTAGACTGCAGATCCATGTTGGAAGTGATGGTTGAATATGAGAGCTTCAACCCTTCTGCTAGTGCAATTGATGGAAAATATGTTAACTCTAATAACATCACAATGAAGACTAAAGTAGAAGCAATGTTTTATTTCAGAAATGGTGCATTACCACAACAAACATCATATGACTATGTAAAACCTGCAGGGAAGTCTGGCTTATCCATTCGGTCCCCAAATCTTGGTTGGTGGTATATTGGTGTACACGTTTCAAATTTAACCAATTTAACCAAAATAAATGTAGAGCAAAAGTAGGAGAAAGATGAGCCATATATTTGCTTTGTGTTGAAGTGGAGAATATATTCTTGTAGCAATGGAAACGCTGGTGAAAATTGCACATGGAAAGTGCACCCACATCAAAGGGTTAAACAAGTGGGCGCCAGCCTCCCATTTGAGTCTTACTAGCTGCCAATCAACAAAAGAAAATCGACAAAGTCTGAGTTTTTTTTTTAGCAATATTTCAGCCATTCTTCCATATTAAATGCCAGTCAAGACACATAGACCTTTTTTCTTTTTGAAGTGCCTTTTGGTGCAGCTGGAGGAGTCATATCTGTTGAGCTCATATCACATGTTGTAATATCTTTTGACATTTATGCCAGATTTGGAATTTTGCCAACTCTTCACAATTGGGATTACCATAGGAACGTTTCCATTGGTGTGGAAAGTTCATTTTTCACAACCATAATTGGTTAAAGTAAGTAGAAAAAGATGCACTTAAATATCATCTACTCATGGGATGGGTGTTTGGTGCCTAGGCTTACCACTCTATGGAGGTTTCAATCCATATTCTTATGCTTGGAGCACAATTTCATGCTCTGTATGATCTGGAAACAGTGTAATGTATTTATTTTCCACATTGAAACGGTGTAATAAGTTTATTCTCCACATTGTGTTCAAATTGGAATATGTTATTATTATATTCATTAAATAATCCATAACATGCTAGTATAATACCACAAGAATCAACATAGGTAAGCCAATTCATGCAACATCATACAATTTTAAGGAATGAAAAAGAATCATAATAACACATTGTAAGCATTCACAAAACATTTTATTTATTTTAGTTTGAAGTTTACAACTAAAAAAAACCATAAAAAAATATGGGCCAGTTATGAATGCATTTCCATAAAGTGAAGAAAACGACAATCACATGCTAAAAAAAAGGCAACCACGTACTCTTCTTTTGCATGCCTCTGACAATTGTTATGCGATGCCACTTCCAGATAGAGTGAAAATACCAATAGCCATCATTGACACTTCGCACCTTTCACCATTGTGTGCAGCTAGAAATCTCTTGCGCCCTTCACTTCTATGAGTGAAAATACTAGCAGCCATCATTAACTCTTCACACCCCTCACCTCTATGTGCAGTTGGAAATCGCCCGCGCATACATCCATGAATACAATTCTCATAATAGCCACCATGATTGGTTTCTCAAAGCATAGGGACAATTATTTTCCAGTTGAGGAGCTTGCATATACAAAATTGAATGCAGAGGGGGTTTGGATAGTATTTTGGCAACGAAGCACCCTAAAGTCAACATAGAGCTTTCGTTAAAATGCTCTTACTGTAACTGGTTTTTCATTCGCTAAAATGCTCTTACTATAATAGGTTTTGCATTAGATTTCATGAAAGACAAATGTTTCCCTACCTTTGCAATATTTTCACAGTTCTATTTTTTTAATTTTTTAGGTGGGGATGATAGTTAGAGTACACTCAAGAACAGAAAGTTCCTCTTTAAAATTTATGGAAAAACACTTAGCTATCCGAAATAAAATGAAATGATGTTTTGAGAAGGAAAAATAAAAAATTAGGAGGTTAACATGAACATTAACCTGGAGAAGGCGCTAGAGGGATTTGGGCAAAATCACGAGGTTGAAATGGTGCCATGAACCAATATGCAATTGATATCCTTCTGTATTTTGCAAATTCATAGATTAGGTTAGCACTGAATTGTCATTAAAATGTTATGTTCAAACCCGTTTTCACATCGATTCATAGTCACAAGTTTCTCCGGGTGGACGTCGGTGCTTTTCTTGTAGCCAACCTGTATCCCAGTTTTCTTGAGGCAGATTTACATTAGGCAACTGAAAATTGCTCAAATTTACATGAGGCGGCCAAAAATTGCTTGAGAAAACTAACTATTAAGAGAGGTATTACTATAAAAACTAGATATACGAGTTTCAAGCATAATTTTGAGGATATTCTGCAATGTTGGAGCTAGCTCCCTAATTAGTGGTGGCTTTCCCGCCCTAAGGTAATATGTCAATGTTGAACTAGGTCTCCCTTTTCTCGACACGTTCATTCAACACTCGCTTGCCTTAACTGGATTCTGAGCACTAACCCACCATTGTTTGACAAATTAAAGATTAGGATACCTGAAGAAGTACAATTGGCTAGTTCCATAGCAAAGTATTGCACTCTATAAGTTTCAGCCTTTTCAATTGAATTTGTAGTAGACTGCTAGACTTCTTTCTCTTTGAAATTCGAGAAGTGCACTCTATAAGTTTCGTCCTTTTCAATTGAATTTGTAGTTGACAGCCATGCTTCCTTTTCTTCAAAATTCAAAAGGACTAAAATGAGCCAGTAAGGTCCTTCATCAAGCCTAAACCTCAAAGTCTAGTAGAGTTTCCTACATTACAAAGTCAGTGGATGAGAAGACACCCTGTGTAGATGGTGCAGAGTTTCCTTCCTTACGAAGTCATTGGGCGAGAAGACACCCTATGTAGAATTAAATGGTGCAAGCAAAGACGTGTGGAGCCTAGAGAATAATATGAGCCGATTTTTGAATAGGGATTAGTGGTTGGGAAGCCTGACAAATGGATTACATGCTAACATCCAGTTATAGGACACCATTAGTGAGATGATAGGAAAATAAATCGAAGGTCTTTTTAATGCAAAAGGAGACAACATTTTATGTTGTGGATTAATGCTAGCTACAAACTTAACATTAATGGATCTAGACGCTCTCCATTGTAATTTTATTATAATTTTTTATCAGCATATGTGACATTAACCGGCAATAAGACCTCAATGTATATCAACCAATGAAATGTGTAATAAAAAAAAAACTCATATTATTTCAAACTTGCATTAAATGCATCCTCTACAAATAAGTCAAAATAAATTAATGTCACGCAAAGCGATATCGATTGCTTCTCTACTTATAATATTTTTGTTGTTTCAACCTTACTAAACAATGTCATGGTCTTGTAATCAAGACAAGACACAAGTATCTAGAACACAAACATTACCAGAGGGTAGTCCTTTTCCAAATGTTAAAGAAAACCCTTTAAAAAAAAGATACTTGGACATTTAAAACCAATTCCACCTGTTATAACAGGTCTACAATGTCCAAGAAACATGTATCTAGAACACAGACATTACAAGATGGTAGTTCTTTTCCAAATGTTAAAGTAAACCCTAAAAAAAGACACTTAGACATTTAAAAACAATTCCACTTGTTATAACATGTCTATAATGTCCAAGTCCACTAGTTATAACACATATACAATTTTAAAACAAACAGAGAAAGGGATATTGCATAGAAAAACATGTACAATTTGAAACTGACAAAGAAAGAAACATTACATAGCAAAACATCTATCTCCTCTAGATTTCAAATCCCAAAAGAAAAAAAGTGGTATTTATCTTTACTGCAAGATTTTGCAAAGATAAATTTAACCACCAAAATCATAACTGGTCCTCCCTTCCCTCTTCAGGGAAGAGACAACTTCCATAACTATTATAGGTTTATGCCTATTTTCTAAGAAGATATTTAGGAAACCCCTGGTGTCTTCATAGATTAGCTCGATGATTCATTGCCCCTTTTCTTGCTGCCCATTTTCTAAGAAGATCTTTAGAACACCCCTAGTGTATTCATAGATTAGCTCGATGATTCGCTTCACACCACGCATCTTGCCATCTGTTTTTCCATCTGTCAATCCTGGTACATGACTGAAAGACTCATCTAATTAAGCATTTAGCTTCCCGCTTTCATCTTTCACAATCTATACTACTTACATCTTGCAGAATGTAGCCCCAACTCAACTAGCACAAAATTGTTTGATCCATCATGTTTTTTACATCACACTCAACCATGAAATGATGTCAAGATCTTTGGTAGCCTCCCTCTTGGATTTGATGAAATATGCATGAAAAATAACCAGGGCATTCTTCACAACAGATGCACACTTGGTAGAGAAGCCAGAGGGATTTTATATGCTAATGAATACATGTTCCAGAAAAGGCTTTTCCTTTTCCCCATAGAGTATACATACTAATGGATTTTGTAGTTGTACTCCTATAGCTAGGGTTTGCATTGCAATTGATTTTTGTACCTAGCCTCTTTTAATGTGATTTCTTTTTCAAATGTCTTTAATTGTGCCTCTATTTCCTTTATTAAACCCACATATAATAATAGTGCATGCATCACTTGAAAAGTGTATCATAGAATCACCCATGTCTGCATATGCAATCGATCTAGGTGATTCTCGTCACCGATGAATGTTCTTCCAAATGTCCATAATACCAACATGATTGTGTTGCTTATAGCCCACGACAAGCCAATATATGACTTGAAAGAGGATGGATTTGCAACAAATGATGCAAAACCGAAACGCAAAATGAAAAACCAACAATAGGTTTTTTCAATGCGTCAGGTATACGAAATCAACTCTCTCTTTGCGCCATGTTTCAAATTAAATCATTTGGTCATTAATCACTATAAAAGATGAATTCCAACTTCTTTTGTTATAGTTTACTCGTGACAGAGATAAAAATTGAGCGATTCAGCCCTTGTTCTTCAATTGACACTGTGTGATAGATATATTTACCTTCACTTGCATCACTTGCAGCCTCATAGAGAGTATATGAATATTCCTTGACTATTCCATAAAGATAGTCATAAATGCGCATGAAAAGACTAAATTTGGTACGAATTTTAAATGATGGAGAGAGTGAAAACTGCAAAAACATTTTTCTTTTTAGAATCAAAAGGAAAAAAGGAAATTCAAGGAAAAAAGAAAAGTGAAGGGGCAACTAATCAGCTAGCTCTGAGAGAAATTTCAAAGACATACAAGCCCATGAATTATTTATGAGGGTGTGTACATGTTGATGGTGCTCGACCCATCAACATGTCAAGGGGATCTCCCCAGTAAGAAGTTGAAGCGAACAAAGTTCCTTCTAGAAATTATTTACTCTAGAAGGCTTGGAATATAAAGATATCCATTAGGATAAAAATATTATATATTAAATGTGTGAATAAGAATAATAATGAAATATTTACAATGAGAACAAGAAGCTTGCTTATATACCAAGCAAGTGTCTCTTCATGAAGAGTCATGTCTCATTTAGACATGCCTCTTCAACCTAATTACTAATTAACTAATAATTATTTATGCTTGTTATCATTTACATTATTTTACATTATTTATATATATTTTATTCATCACATTGCCTTCTTCATCAAAAATCTTTGTCCTCAAAGCTTGTTGATGAAAAAGGTTTGATCTCTTTTCCAGCTTCGAACGTCTTTCTGTCTCAGAACATTCATCTTTGTCGATACAAGCTGATATGATATTCTAAGTGACAAACAAAATTGTCGCACTGAGAAGGGATCAGACCATCCTAGATTAATCTTCTATGGAATATTCTGATCACTACAATTTTGTAATGACTTGTCATCATAGGACCATATTGATGTTACGTCATTATTCTCTAGAACATCAATTTTTCGTTTCGGTTCTAAATGGTCTCGATATATAGCATGGTTGATTTGTCTATTCTCATGATTCGGATGCCGATAAGGAACCTTTTTGGTTTGATTTTCCCTTATTGGGCATGTGGCAATTTTTATATTTTTTCTAGCGAAGATGTTGTTGAGTTGGTTATGGAACATTCTCTTGGGAAGTTCATTGTCTGAACTGCAACATCCAAGTGTGTCTTTTCTTCAACTCGCTTGTCTTCTTCCTGAGTTGTGACATTCACTGAATCGGTATTTGATGTTTTCTCATCAACTTGAATTCCTACATTTGATGCTTCTTTCTCGATAAGTTGTTGTATCTTGTTTCCTTATGACTTCTTATCCTTCTTAAGTTTCTTAATTTGCGATAGTAATTTTTCGCTATGGTTTTTAAATCGAGAAACTTCTTCATTTTTGTCAACATTGATTTTGTCAATTTCTTTTTGCATATTTTGTAATACCTTTTTACATTCTTGAGACATTACTTTTGAAATATCTGAGATATCTTCTGGCATTACTGAATTTGGTTTTAGTGTAAAATCTTGGAGCGTTATTTTCTTCTTCTTGTAAGAAAATGTTAAAAAATTCTTCTTTGTATTTAGAATAAAGGAACCTAGAGTTTCCATCCAGGGTAAGCCCAAAACAATATCACTATCGTCAAGAAATAAAGTTTTCACGATGAATTGCGAGGTAAAAGTGTAAGCTCCAATACTTAGGTGTAGATTTCTTATGTCGTATTCTTTATCACATATGCTAGAACAATTTGTTTCAATTATATTTGATTCAAAAATCACCAATTGGTTAGCATATTTATGACTAACATAATTATTTTTCTTCAACAAGATTGATAGAGATTATGATATCTCTTCCTGCGAGTGATCCTTTGACTTTAAATAATGTATCAACTCTTTTAATAAAGGTTCTAGGAAACCTTTCATTACTAGTCTCAATTTTACTTCTTTTATATATATATATATATTAATTATTAAATCTCTTTCTTCTTTTTTTAACTATTCTCTTTTTTTTTTAAATTAATTTTTTTTTTTTTTCTAATATATATATATATATATATATATATATATATATATATATATGTATTTTCTCCTATATATAATTTTTAAAAATTTTTATTTTCAATAACTTTTGAGTGAAATAATATATCAAATTATAATAATAAATCAATTTGAACCTAAAAATGTATCCCTTATATATATAATCTTGGAATGTCCTTCACTTAATATTAATTAAATTCCTTATGTATTCTTTAAAAAAAAAAATATTTATCAAGGGTCCTGATGCTTCAAGTGATAACATTTGATGAGTAAAAAAAAGGGAAAAGACAATATAGTGAGAGACATGGACGGTAGTCACAAGAGTTGTGTCAACCACAGTGGAATAATGAAGAGAAATAACACAAAGGGGTGGATTGATGGTAATGACAGCGGTGGTGGAAACTATTATCGTTGTGGATGCAGTGGGGGAGAGTCGGGCGATGACGGTTGATTGGTCAACGCACAAAGTAGAGTGGCACAGGCATGGGGGATGTTGACCTTCAAGAGTACATAGATGATGGAAATGAAGGAATGTGCAGTAGTGACTCGTGATTGTGGTAGTTGTCGTGGCCGTTGGACAGTGTCGGGCGTGTTGTCTGAGTCGATAGTCTTGGAGAATGTTACAACGATGATGGAAGGGGGCAGCGGACGGGGAAGGTCGTTTAAGGAGGAGTGGCAGTGGGGTCAGCGTGGAGCCGCGAAAAATTTCGCGAATGGTGGTGATCTATGTGGACAATAGTCGAATAGCAACGAATCGACCAGTGATGTAAACAATGAACAGGAGAACTGGCGCAATTGGTGTGGCAATTTCCACAATATTTAATGGCAGAAAATGGATGAGAGCTAGCGTCTCTACAGTCGACTGTGACAGGAAAAAAATTTCCCCTAATTTTTATTTTTATTTTTTTTCCTTATTTCCATTCTTTTTTTATATACATATATTTCCTTTCGATGATTTTTTTTCTTACAGAGGTATCTTTTTTTTCTTTCAAAAATGGCCAAGGGCCGGTGACGAACTCAGCAATGGAGAACTCCAAAGCTTTGTAGCGAAACACTTCAACGGTAACGAAGTTGACGAATTTCGATGGTCAAAGACCTGGATCGGAGTACGAGGCTCTGTGCAGCTGGTGGAGCGGCTAGAGGATCAAACTGCTCTAATACCAAATGAAGTGAAAAAATTTCCTTCCATAAATTAATTACTCCAGAAGACTTGGAATATAAAGATATCCACGAGAATAAAAATATTATATATTAAATGTGTGAATAAGAATAATAATGAATTATTTACAATGAGAACGAGAAGCTTGCTTATATACCAAGCAAGTGTCTCTTCATGAAGAGTCATGTCTCATTTAGACATGCTTCTTCAACCTAATTACTAATTAACTAATAATTATTTATGCTTATTATCATTTACATTATTTTACATTATTTATATATATTTTATTCATTACAGAAGTCCTAATTAGACCTCAGACTAGTTGGTGTAGGAGTCCCAGCAGTGGGTCGTAAAGTAATACCTTCATCGCGATGTTGCATAGAGGCAAGTAAGATAAATCTATTGGTAGCAAGGGTGTGACTGCTACAGTGAGTCAAGGAAGGTGCATGAGAGGTTCCTAACACAGGTGGGTTGAGATGAGTGCGCCCCTTGACAACCTATAAGTGTACTCAACTGGGAAGGGAACACACGAGTGAAGATGCATCACAAACTGGAAAGAAAGTCAGCCTGGAAATCCAAAGTGATGGTTAAAACAACATCAAATCTGCAACAAGATTCATATAATTGCATACAGAAGTGTTCATACACAACTACATAAGTTAAATAACATACGTTGCTACAACAACTAGAACGGTCCAACTACAATAACAACATATGTATGAAAACGTGTTGGCTCTTATTATATAAAGAAGTGTAAGTTCCAATCATAAAATACATCCATGTAAACCTGCTAGCCCCAATAGTGGAATGTTACAGCCACATCTACCTACTCCTCCAAAGAGATGAACTAGCTTCATGGAGTGGAGAAGCCAAGGCACGTTACAATATTGTCCAAGCTCTTTCCAAGATAGTCTTATCAGAATCTTAGCTGACCAAAAGGCTCTAAAATGAGTTATGAGGGACTATTAATAGCAAAGGGTGGGGTGACCCTTGACATTCCCCTTTATGACAGTTCATCTACCCTCATGACTCTTCATCTACTCTATGACTATTACATCCAACTATCGATACTTTTCTTACACTTGATGTGATGCTACATTACAATGCACATGTACTCATGTGAGACAACATGGATTGAGCAAGCCATGCAAGACATCACTGACACTCGGTCCATTATGATGAGACCAAACCTTTGACATGCTTGTGATGGTGAAGGTGGTGAGCTGATGCTAACCTTGGTCATCTGTGATCGTTTGCATGCACCCCATGGTGACATCTTGCTGAAGCGAACTCTTTCCTTTATTGCAACTGGTGAATTAGTTTAGCTCCTTCATCCAACTCGTATGTTAACATGCACATGGTTTTCTTGGGTTTGGCTAAACCAGCAACACACCGATGCATAGTTTCTATGCTAATCTTCAAGTGTGTGCTGGTGGTCATGTGCATCAACTTTCTGAAGTACATGTTCAGCTGCAGCTGGACTTGCTTCTTGCCTTCACCTTGTTGAGTGTGTTGGATGGGTTGGATGGCATGCATGCGCATAATGTCATGCATGTTGTTGAATCCCTTTCATGCGATCAACAACATTGCTCACCATGTTTGCTCAGTGCCAGTTGCTAGGATGGATCTTTAACTTGAACGGGCGCAGTTTCATTCATGAGTGCATGTTGCACCCACTGTTGTTATTGTTCTTGGTGCAACTCATTCGTCTGTCTGTGAAACTTCATGTTCTTCCTTGAGTTGTTGTTTCAGCACATGAAACTCCTTCTTTGTTCCATTCTCTGTCTTCACATGATATTCATGTCGCGTCGTCACCTCATAGCCCGAGTCTCCAAAGTTTCTTTCATCATGAGTGGATCTGCCTGAGCTCGCAACTTTGTTCCGCCTCTGTGTTGTCAACAAACTTCCTCTTGCATTTGGTATGTTGCCTTCATCTATTGTTCATGATGCTACTCATTGTGATGTTGTTGTCGTCATATCTTGGTGTCCTTGTCTACGAACAACTCGATGTCTTCAGGGGTAGGAAAGTCCATAGGCACTTGATCAACTACATCCCCAAGTGTGCTCTGTCTTCGACTCTGCTCTCTTGGAAGCCACTGTACCTATACTACTGAGAGGCAGATGAATAGCTAAGATTCCTGGAGACAAGGAAACACTCAAGGCAAGAAATCTTTCAATTGAAAACCAAAATGAACTTGAGAACTGACTTGCAATATACCTGTGTGACTGACCATGAAGGTTGCGCAATTTCCATCGGGAGGTCTGGAGACTGACTGCCAAGACTACACAAGGCACAATCCAGGATGTTAGGAGACTAACTGGCTACTGGAACTACACAATGCACAATCCATCCTCACTTCTAACTGTTGAGATTGCGTAATGCACAATTTTAGCTAGAAATGACTACAGGCTCACTAATTGCATTACGCAATTTTCTGGGCCAGCTGTCACTGTCCCTCAGGATTGCACAAAGAAGGCATGAGGAATAGTTGTTGGGCAGAAATGCACATTTCTTGAGAGGAAGGCACAGCCTTCCCTCTCAGGATTGTGCAATGCCGTCTTGCTAAGGCTCTTGGCGAGGCAGAGTCCAGGCCAAGGCTGCCTAGACTCGCTGACGGGAAACTGAAAGAAAATGTGGAAGTGAATGCATGGAGCCACTAAGTGAAAGCAAGAGTGATTGATCATGCATGCAAAAATTGAATGAAATATTTAGTAAACAGATCAACATGCATGTGGATGAAGTGAGTCGCCAAATCAGCGACCGTTCGTGCAAAACAATTTCATGCATGCGACAACAGTGAGATAGCAACGAAAACTGAAACGGTGCTAGAACAAGGTAGTATATATCAAAATGATAGCAAGCACTCACTGAAATCAAGCATACATCATTCATATGAAGAGAAACACAAAAAGCGACAGAAATGTAATATAAGGCATGGAAAGTGGGCTTACCCCAAAACAGTTGAGCTGAATGTGTCGGATGCTTCTCGATGTGATGTGGGATGTCAGATATGTAAGGTTGATGTGAAGAGTGAGCTTTGCAGCATCTAATTGATGAATTTTGATAAAATTGAGGTTGTGACCCGCATTCCACAAATCTAGGGAAAGCGACACTTGGTGGGAGGTTTCTGAAATGATCCTTGCATGTAACCTCTAACTACTAAACATAGATAACTGAAAAAAGGGATGCCTTTGCATGATGCCTTGGGAAAAGTAGCCCATGCATGAAAGTCTATTTTGCTCGGTCTTGAGGGAACCGGTCAAATCAGCTGCACATGCAAGAGGCTTCTTGATTGTTGGGAGAAAATGCACATTTCTAGCTGGGAGCTGGGTTGGCTACCCAGGAGATTTGCGCAATTTCTGGGCAGAGCAATGGATTGCTACCCAGGTTTGTGCAAATTATGGGTTGAGCAGCCCTGCTGGGGAAAAAGCCATATAGTCATCAAAGTCTTGGTTTCATCTCTGGTGTTGCTCTGCTGCCAATAGGCCTGGATAGTACCCCGAAAAAATCACATAGGAACACAAGCATGGTTCCATTGCCAGCGAGCCTAGTCAGTACCCCGATGAAGTTACATGCATCACCTCCCTACACAGGAAGCCTTTCTCTTCTTTCGTCTTATTCATTTTTCATTTTGAATTTTTTGACTTTTCATTTTTTAATTTTTTTTCATCTATGCATAGCACTTATTCATTTCAAAGGCGGAAGAGGGATCCCGAATTATTGAGAGCAGAAGAGGTTGTTCCAGAAGAGAAGTAGTTTATTATATCTCTGACATTCTTGTTAAGGTTTTCCTCCTCACCTTACTCTACTTGACTAAGCTGACAAGGGTTAACCAAAAATAACCGACTAGAGAAGGTGACACTAATTAGTGCGTAAGCGTTGTGTTTTCACCAAGGTTCACTTTGAACAGTACGTATTTTCCTTCGATGTATCACAGATTAAAAGTAACAAGCTCTTCATACAGACAGATAACCAAGTAGTGATAGTTTTATAAGCCCTCTTGTACTTCACCCAGCTTGTTTCAAGAGCCATACATGGTTTCTCGCAAAACTAACCTACGAACAAAAAAAGCAAACTATACAAAATGAGAAAACTAACAAACAACAAAGCAAAGCAAGAGCAGAAGCGAAAGTGAAAGCAAAGCAAGTAAGCAAACAAGCAAGCAAGCAAACAAGAATGCAAGCAAATAGGCTGAAAGCAAACACTAGTCCTACTCCCACACTAATAGTGCATGGACCTTATCATGTGAAGAGATATTTCCAATGCAGTCACCATCCATGTTGGTGAAGGCTTGGTCCATGAGCAACCCAGTTGTGCAAACCAGCAAGCAAGAAAGATATAAAAATGAATACAACCACACTTTGTGTTTGACAGTGCCCACCAGACATAAGTGAGTGCAAGTGCATGACGATCAATCAGTGGACTTATCATCGTTTTGTGTGACACTGCGTGCAACTTTGGAGCATAAGCACACACGACAGAGACATGCAAGAAAACAAAAGAAACAAAGATAACTTGCGTCGTACATGTGTGCTTGCAATGTAATATTCCTCCAATGCATGAGCGATGGGATCATGCAGTTTGAGTGGAGGAAGTGTGATCTATGTGAAAAATTGATCTTCAATGCATACAAATGAGTGATGAGGATCCTTGGGTGATTGAACAGTTTCATGATAGGAAGTGAGACTAACCCCAAGAGAGAGAGGTCCTAACATAGCCATCATCTTGGGATGAAGTGCCTCGACAATCTTGGGTGTTTCAGCTTCATCATCATATAGATCATCATAAACTAGTGGCTTTGAAAGATCAAATGTGATAAAGTCATGATCATGATCCAATATGAAAACAAATGGATCATGATTGCCACAATCGTAAAAATTAATGATTTCATCGACATCCTCATGATCAGATGAATCAAATAGAGGGATAGATGAAAAGTGAACAAACTCATCCTCTCTGTTTCCAGAAAAGACAGATGAAAGATCAAGTGGATTTTCAATGAATAACTTATCCTCTTCGTTGTCAAATGATGGACCAACATCTGGTGAGTCTTGCTGGTGATCAACAATGGGTGCATCCATGGATGAAGACACACATGTGAAATCATGGATGGCAGTTTCACCAAAGATGTTAGGAAAGAACATAGGGGGCTTGGATGGAAGGGAGTCCTCCTTCACCGAGTGTTGATTCTCAAGCTCCCACTCATACTCTTCATGAATGACAGTGCATGTTGGTTGTCCAACACTAACTCTGTCAGTGGATTGTTCCTCATTCACAAAAAGTGAAGACTCTAGAATGGACGAACACAAAACAATATCATCTGGAGGAACATATGAGTGCAAATATGGAGGTCATAGAACAAAATGCATATGAGAACTCGAAGGAATCACAACCAAATATATGCAAAAATTGAGTGAAGTGATGTTGGGAGGATTCAAAATATGAACAAGTGTGTGAGCATGATCCTCCACATCACTCGGCAGTGGTGGAGTTATTGAATGAGAGGAAGATGAGCAGTCAGTCAAGATAGTGACCGCATCCACATGAGATTGCACAACTCCCTCACTGAAGAATGTTGGGCAAGGCTAGATCTCAAGCTTCTTCTTGGGAGGGGAAAATTTCTTAAGGTAGTACTCAAACTAGTCCCAAAGATAGGCAAATTTCATCTGGCTCCTCAAAGCTTGAAACTGCAAGTCACGGAGCACTGCCAAAAATTAATAATTGATTCATGCGGAGCCTTCTGTTGCTGTAACAGTTTTTGTTCAAGATAGTCTTTATCAAAATGATTGAAAATGTCTTCAATAAGATCATAGAAGTGCTCAAGTGAGTGAACGCTGTCAGTCAATGTGGAGATTTGCGAAGTGTGTGTGCAAGCAGCAAGCTGGCCTATTCGTCATAACACCCATATTCCTCATGAAGCATGGAAAGAAAGTCATGTAAGTACTCAGGCCAAGCCACTTTCTTCACCATCATACATGTAAGTGGACAAGATATCGAAAAACTCCCCCATAATGTAGACATCTTCGCGATTTGAAAAACATCACGAAGGGAGAAGATTGAAAAAATCCATGAAAGGTATGCAAAAGTTCAAAATTGGATGAGAGGATAGATCTTGTCATCTGACCCTCCTTCTGGCACCAGAAAAATTGACGGTGTTGGATCCACCAACATGTCAAGGGGATCTCCATGGTAATAAGTCCCAATTAGACCTTAGACCATTTGGTTTAGGAGTCCCAGTAGTGGTTCGTAAAGCAATGCCTTGACCACGATGTTGCACAGAGGCAAGTGAGATAACTTTGTTGGTAGTAAGGGTATGACTATTGTAGTGAGTAAGGAAGTGCATGAGAGGTTCCTAACACAAGTGGGTTGTGATGCGTGCACCCCTTGGCAACCTGTAAGTGTACTCACGTGGGAAGGGAACACACGAGCGTAGATGTACCGCAAGCTGGAAAGTAGGTCAGTTTGGCAATCCAAAGTGATGGTTACAACAACAACACATCTGTAACAAGATTCATATAATTGCATACAAAAGTGTTCTTACACAACTATGTAAGTTAAACAACATACATTGCTACAGCAATCGGAACATTCCAACTACAATAACAACATATGCATGAAAACGTGTTGGCTCTTATTATATAAAGAAGTGTAAGTTCTAATCATATAATACAACCATGTAAACTTGCTAGCCCCAACAGTCAAATGTTACAGCCACATCTGCCTGCTCCTCCAAAGAGATGAACTAGCTCGGTGTAGTGGAGAAGCTAAGGTGCATTACAATATTGTCCAAGCTCTTTCCAATATAGTTTTATCAGAAGCTTGGCTAACCAAAAGCATCTAAAATGAGTTACGAGGGACTATTTATAGCAAAGGGTGGGGTGACCCCTAATATTCCTCTTTTTGATATTTCATCTACCCTCATGACTCTTCATCTAATCTATGACTGTTACATCCAACTATAGACATTTGTATCACACTTGACGTGACATTACATTACAATGCACATGTACTCATGTGAGACAACATGGATTGAGCAAGCCATGCAAGACATCACTGACACCCAGTCTGTTGTGATGAGACCAACTATTTGGCATGCTTGTGATGGCGAAGGTGGTGATCTGATGCCAAGCTTGGTCATCTGTGATGGTGTGCATGCACCCCATGGTGACATCTTGTTGAAGCGAAACTCTTGCCTCCATTACAATCGGTGCATTAGTTCGACTCCTTCATCCAAATCTTCTGCTAACATGTGCATGGTCTTATTAGGTGTAGTTGAACTGGCAGCATAGTGATGCATAGTTTCTGTATCGAGCTTCAAGCGTGTGTTGGTGGTCATGCAAATCAACTTGTCGAAGTGCATGTTCAGCTCTAGTTTGACTTGCTTCTTGTCTTCGCGTTGGTGAGTGTGCTGAATGGGTTGGATCGCATGCATACACATAATGACATGCATGCTAATGAATCCCTTGCATGTGATCAACAACACTTATCACCATTTCTTCTCTGTGCCAGCTCCTGGAATGGATCTTTAACTTGTGTGGGCACCGTTTCATTCATGAGTGCACGTTGCGCCCACTGCTATTCCTGTTCCTGCTGCAACTCATTCGTATGTTTGTGCAGCTTCATATTCTCGCTTGAGTTTCTACTTCAGCACATGCAACTCCTTTGTTCCATTCTATGTCTTCGCACAATCTTCATGTCGCGCCATCACCTGATAGCCTAAGTCTTCAAAGTTGCTTTCATCACAGTGGATCTACTTGAGCTCACAACTTTGTTCTGCCTCTGTGTTGTCAAGAACCTTCCTCTTGTATTTGGTATGTTGCCTTTAGCTGTTGTTGATGATGCTACTCGTTGTTATGTTGCTACCATCATATCTTGGTGTTCTTGTCTATGAATAACTCGATGTCTCCAGGGTTAGGCAATTCCATAGGCACTTGATCAACTGCATCCCCAAGTGTGCTATGAATAGTATCTTCGACTCTGCTCTCTTGGAAATAATTGTACCTGTACTTCTAAGAGGTAGATGAACACCTGTGATACCTGGAGACATGGAAACACTCATGGAAAGCAATCTATCAGTCGAAAACCAAAATAAACTTGAGAATTGACTTGCAATTTCTGCCGAGAGGTCAGGAGAATGACTGCCAAGACTGGGCAAGGCACAATCCAGGTTGTTAGGAGGCTGAATGGCTACTGGAACTATGCAATTCACAGTCCAGCCTGACTCCTGACTATTGGTATTGCACAATGCACAATTTCAGTTGGCAATGACTGCAGGCTCAGTGACTGAATTGCGCAATTTTCTGGGCCAACAACCACTGTCCCTCAGGATTGTGCAAAGAAGGCTTGGGGAATAGCTGTTAGGTAGAAATGTGCATTTATGGAGAGGAAGGTAGAGCCTTCCCTCTTAGGATTGCACAATGTTGTCTTAGTGAGGCTCTTGGTGAGGCAGAGTTCTAGCCGAGGCTGCCCAGACTGGCTGACAAGAAACTGAAAGCAAATGTGGAATTGAATGCATGGAGACATTAAGTGAAAGCAGAAGTGACTGATCGTGCATGCAAACATTGAATGAAATATTCAGTAAACAGATCAACATGCATGTGGGTGAAGCGAGTCATCAAATTAGCGACTGTTCCTGAAAAACAATTTCATGCATGCGACAACAGTGAGATAGCAACGAAAACTAAAACGATGCTAGAACAAGCTAGTATGTATCAAAATGACAACAAGCACTCACTGAAATCAATCAGACAACATTCATATGAAGTGAAACACAAAAGTGACAGAAGTGCAAAATAAGGCATGGAAAGTGGGCATACCGCAAAAAAGTTGAGCTAAATCTGCTGACTGCTCCTAAATGTAATGTGAGATGTCATAGTTGCAAGGTTGATGTGAGGAATGAGCTCTTCAGTGTCCGTTTGATGAGTTTTGATAAAATTTAGGTTGTGATGTGCATGCCAAAAATCTAGGGAAAGCAACACTTGGTGGGAGGTTTATGAAATGATCCTTGCATGTAACCTCCAACTTCTAAACATAGATCCCTTAAACAAGGGATGCCTTTTACATGTTGCCTTGGGAGAAGTAGCCCATGCATGCAAGTCTGTTTTGCTCAGTCCCGAAGGGAACCGGTCAACGCAGCTACACATGCAAGAGAGTCTCGAATGCTGGGAGAAAATACGCATTTCTCGATGGGAGCTGGGCTGACAACCTAGGAGATTTGTGCAATTTCTAGGCAAAGTAGCTTATTTCTATCCAGATTTGTGCAAATTCTAGGCTGAGTAGCCGTCTTGGGGAAAACTGCGCAATTTTCACTGTAAGTGTTGGCTGTTAGAATTACGAAATTCTGGAGCCCAGCAGGTTGCCAGTTAGGATTGTACAATTTCTGATGGGAAGGCTAGTTGCCCTCTAGAATTGTGAAATTTCTTGGGGAAGCTACTTAGCCTGCAGTTGGAGAAATTTTGGGTGTTCAGCCCATGAGGGGAATGCATCGAGCTATGATCGACAAGCTTCCTTTGTGAAAGCAAAACACTGAAGCTTGTGAACTTGACAAAACAAGACAAGGTGTTATGAAAGGTTAGTAGGGAAGCTCCAAAACGAGTTAAGACAAAATTTTGGAGGGTGGTTGTAGCAGCTACAACAGTACATGAAGTATTTCAGAAGAGAAAATAAGAGGAAATATCTTAAGTGCCTAGGAGAAACACAAAGTTGTAGTGGCCAATGTTATTCATTAAATCGAACCATAAATGGTAGTCAAGTGCAACACCAATGGAAACAATATTGGTGAGAGCTAGAGATAGTTTATCCATGAAAAATATTTTTGCATAGATGATATGTTCTGCAAATGGATGCACCAGAGTTGAAAAAAGATTTCTTCTATCATTTCCTTTGTAATTAATAACACTGCTTACCAACAGCCACATGCCTATAGTCACATAGGGCAAATGACAACAATATTGCACACAATCAGAGGTAGATGACAGAAATATGCTCCTCAAAAGTGTTACACTCCAAGTATTTCACATTTCACATAAAACGTTAAGAATTAATGCTAACGTGAAGGCTAGCATTAATCAGCCTCATTGGTCCTCCTATTTTGATCTATATCATAAGTTTATATAAAAACAATGCTTGCCTTGGTATTACTCTCAATAACACCCCCAAGTATATAAGAAGCGAGTTAAAATAGCTGTCAGTATTTGATAAGAAGAGAAAATATTTAATAAGAAATGAATTCAAAAAAAATTTCATTAAGTTCATCGTCTTAATTGAAATTAATTCTAGTGTGAGCGATATTGATCATTATATACCATGTCATGGGCAAGTATAATAAGGGCAAAGAGTTTAAATTAAATCAAGAATTTTTTTGACAACATGACTTTATTAATATTGGTCACTATCCCAAGGTTAAACTATGATTAGAGGATACTAAATAGGTTTATCATTATTAACCATATCGAGTTCCACGATACTAGATTCAACCTTGCTCACATTTATATTCGATCATCCAATATATGATAGCTTGCTAAGTTAAACATTTAAAAAACTAAAACTGGTTTCAATTTTTTGTCATAGCTAGTGAGTGGAGCCTAGTCAATAGATAGGTGGCAATGGCATGGATGAAAACTTGTAGGGGTGACATGTGGCACTCATTTTTGGTCTTTTTGGATGACCAATTGGAGAATTTATGGATGACACATGGTGGAAACAGATCATGACACATAGAATTAAGGAGATTTTGCATATGACATGGCATCAAGTGGATGACATATGGAAGATGACATGGTGACAGTGGGTCCCCATACTGATGCATCAGGAGTATAACATAAAGGAAAGGCCAGTATCTGGTGTGACATGGTAGAGATATGACATGGGAAAAGGCCATATGGTGGACAATGATTGGTCCATGATGGTTTGACATGGCAGACCTTGAGGTCTCAAAACAAACGTCAGGACCATGTTTTGTAAGGTTTTCGCGTGTATCTATTTTTTCTATGAAAAGCCAAGACTTTAAGGTTACAGGCAAAAATATAAACAACTAAGGACTCAACCCTTATGGGACATGTTATCACCCTAAAAACTTTGTCTCTAAGCTTTGGTAAGTTGCCTTGTTTCTAGTCATAGTATTATAAGTTTTGAGTCATCTCATCACAATTAGTGTCATTCTCATTTACAAACCCTTCTTCTGGTCATGGTGTTAAAGGGTCTCTAGGTCATTTCATGCTTTACGGGTTAGGTCATAAGGTTAGAAGTCTTTTAAGGTCATATCTCTTTTCCAAATAAGGTTTGACAGCCTCATTCCATGTCCTAGAAGCCTCACCAGGTGTTTATAAGTCATATCTCACATCATTTTGGAGAAATTTTTAAACTAGCTACGAAATCACTGAACTAGGAGTTTTCATAGCGCGCTATGAAATCCCTGAAAAACCCTGTTTCAGCATAAAAAGCTCTGCTTTCTGCGTTTACTAGTCAACTTCCAAAAGGGGTCCTGAGCAGCTGAGAACTCAATTTTGAAAACTGCAAGAGGCTTGTCTTCCTAACATACCAAACTACAAAAACCTCTTTCAGTTTCTTTAAATTCGTTCCGAGGTGGGAGGAATTTATGGTTAAACTTGTGCTACAAAACTACTGAAAGTCAAGCTTGGTCTTCTGGTTTTAGCAGTGTTTTTCAAGATCAATTTCTGGTTACAGGAAAATGTATTGTCGAATTATGAGGTAGGTTTCTCTTCATCAACTCTCTAGCTACAATAACCTATCTCACTTTCTTCATAATTGTTTTCAGTTGGGAGATAATAAGCTTTCTTTGAAACCCAAATTTCAGAGAACAGATTTTTCCTGTTTGACATGTGTTTTTCAAGGATAGATTATGGACATCTGGAGAAGTTTTTTTGAAAAAAAAGAGAGTTTTTTGTTCTAGACAACATGGAATACAAAAACCTCCTTTAGTTTCGTAAAATGTGTCATGGATAAGGAGATAAGGTCTCTGCCCCACATGCCATTTTCAAGGATCCTAAGCCTAAAAACAGGGAAACATGTTCCCTAATTTCTAGGGTTTTTATCAGCAGTTGGGTGACCACGTGGGAGGCTTCATCAAATTGGACTTCATGAGGTTGCAGCTATCAAATACTGCATTTAAATGTTTAGATAAGGTTGTTGTAATCATAATAAGGAGTTACACTCCTAGTTGTATTAGGTCTCTAGGACTGCCAGTTAGCTGTCAAATGCATTTAAAGGTTTGTTTTATGGTTATACCAGGTGTCACTGATGGCAAATTCGAATTATCTTGATGAGGGATGATGGAATCCTAATTGTAAATGCTATATATAGAGCAAGAGGTCTAATTAGCAAATGGTTGGATACTTTTTGGCTCAACTGCTACTCTATGTGCAAAATGTGTATATTTTTAACCTAATGCAAATTTGTACTTAGACAACTCAAGATTCATGAAGAGTTCTTGTATGTTCTTGTTTTGATGGCATCTTCCAATACTTACATTGCAGTGGTGTTTACTTATGATACTCAGAACTCATCAATGATGGTTTGACTTCCTTCATAGATAAACTAACTATGTTTCACTGTTTTATATCTTCATTTCTGCACTTGAACTCTATAATACCTTGACTTCCATGCTAGGTAGAATGTTTTGGCTTCACTACTTAGGATTCAAAGAGAGTTTTTAATGTCATATTGTCTCATGGTTTTCCTCTTTCACTTACTTGCAGTGGTATGAATACATGTTACTTATAACTCATCAATGATGCTCTAACTTCCTTCATGTATTCATAAACTGTGTTTCCTTGCATTGTATCTTTCTTTTGCTGATGCATAAAAACTCTCTATGCCCTGACTTCATGTTAAGCTGATCTTGCTGTGGTACTGAAACATACTTTGACTCCATAGCCCAATGTTAGCCAACCTTCATTTTTCAACCTATAAACATATACAATCACAAACCATAGAGTTAGACATCTATCCATATCTTTAATCAAAATCATTAACCCTTTGAGAGAGCCCTCTCAGGCTGAGGAGGCTAAGCCTTAGCTAAAAGATTGGTTTGAAATAGTTACACTGAGATAGTTTGATTAGCAGCCTATCAGGGTTCTATTTTGGTGATAACTTTTTGGTGTGTCTGTCGGGAGTCTAAATATTAATCATTCCTGAAATCAAGAAGCTGAACTTCTGAAGGTAGCAGGAGCTCAGAAATATTTCGAGGTTGCAAAACTACGTTGGCGACTCCATTGTTGAAGAATTAAAAATTCATAGATTCATGGTGATTCCACCGGAGTTATGAAGAACTCAGATGCTACCATTCTTATTTCAAGGTATGCATGCATAAATTTTTCAGGAATTCATGGTTTCCCAAATCATTTTCCCAAGGATGCATATTTTCTAAGGAATGGTCCAAAATTCAATGGAGAAGATTTGAGTTTAAATTTGAAGTATATATCTGATTTCTGTGATTTTACCGAGCTTCTTAGAGTCAAGCATGAGGATGTTTGCATTATGTTGTTCTATTATTCATTTCAAGGGAAATGTAAACAGTGGATTGAAAGCTTTCCTGCCAAATCTATTAAGTCATTTGAAGACTTTTGGCTTATGTTTTTGGAGGAATGGATGGATAGATCAAATTTGGTGGCAAACTCTCCTTCAATTCAAGGTTTCAAACAATGGAATGATGATCATATTAATGAATAAATAGATGAAAATTTTTCTTTGTCCTTGTCTTCTTATCTAAAATCATTTGAGTGCAAGATAGAAGATAAGATGAAATTTTTGGATGAAGTTGCTAAGGACATTGAGAAAGCCATTGAAGGCTTACAAGGTCAAATTCAATCATATAGTCTTCATGATCATGATCATTCTTTTCAAAAGCTTTCAATGGTAGAACAGAGGGAGAGGGTATTGCTTCCTTTCACTTTCGTGATTGAGGAAGAATACACTGTTATTGAAGATCAGTTATTAGAAGTAACAGGATGCTATGAGAATCATCAAACTAACCATGTTTTTTTTTACCCTATAGCTAACTACATGGAAAAGATTTATTGTTCAGGCTTCCAGTGATATTTTCATCTTGAAGAACAGTTACACCTCATGCTTCCTTGGTCATTTCAATATCTGGTTTCTTTTTGCTTCAAGCACAGTCAAGAGATTCAAGTGTCAGATCAGATCGACAATTGGCTTCATTGGAAGTTTCATGTTCCTTAAGTTACAAGTGGAGATTGCAGCTGATAGGGTAGGTAGGAACGTGCAAATAAGCTCAGGGTAGGTTGATTGAGCATCTGTTTCAGTAGGTGCAGTTTGAATTCTTCGTTCAGAAATCATTAAAGACTTGAGGAGAAAATTGGGTAGAGGTTCAGAGTTTTATTCTAGAGGATGGATAGCGGCATTGGAGCTACAAGTTCTTAGTATACCACAAGGGCACACTATCCCTAGTGGAGCCACTGTTATCACCCTAAAAACTTTGTCTCTAAGCTTTGGTAAGTTGCCTTGTTTCTAGTCATAGTATTATAAGTTTTGAGTCATCTCATCACAATTAGTGTCATTCTCATTTACAAACCCTTCTTCTGGTCATGGTGTTAAAGGGTCTCTAGGTCATTTCATGCTTTACGGGTTAGGTCATAAGGTTAGAAGTCTTTTAAGGTCATATCTCTTTTCCAAATAAGGTTTGACAGCCTCATTCCATGTCCTAGAAGCCTCACCAGGTGTTTATAAGTCATATCTCACATCATTTTGGAGAAATTTTTAAACTAGCTACGAAATCACTGAACTAGGAGTTTTCATAGCGCGCTACGAAATCCCTGAAAAACCCTGTTTCAGCATAAAAAGCTCTGCTTTCTGCGTTTACTAGTCAACTTCCAAAAGGGGTCCTGAGCAGCTGAGAACTCAATTTTGAAAACTGCAAGAGGCTTGTCTTCCTAACATACCAAACTACAAAAACCTCTTTCAGTTTCTTTAAATTCGTTCCGAGGTGGGAGGAATTTATGGTTAAACTTGTGCTACAAAACTACTGAAAGTCAAGCTTGGTCTTCTGGTTTTAGCAGTGTTTTTCAAGATCAATTTCTGGTTACAGGAAAATGTATTGTCGAATTATGAGGTAGGTTTCTCTTCATCAACTCTCTAGCTACAATAACCTATCTCACTTTCTTCATAATTGTTTTCAGTTGGGAGATAATAAGCTTTCTTTGAAACCCAAATTTCAGAGAACAGATTTTTCCTGTTTGACATGTGTTTTTCAAGGATAGATTATGGACATCTGGAGAAGTTTTTTTGAAAAAAAAGAGAGTTTTTTGTTCTAGACAACATGGAATACAAAAACCTCCTTTAGTTTCGTAAAATGTGTCATGGATAAGGAGATAAGGTCTCTGCCCCACATGCCATTTTCAAGGATCCTAAGCCTAAAAACAGGGAAACATGTTCCCTAATTTCTAGGGTTTTTATCAGCAGTTGGGTGACCACGTGGGAGGCTTCATCAAATTGGACTTCATGAGGTTGCAGCTATCAAATACTGCATTTAAATGTTTAGATAAGGTTGTTGTAATCATAATAAGGAGTTACACTCCTAGTTGTATTAGGTCTCTAGGACTGCCAGTTAGCTGTCAAATGCATTTAAAGGTTTGTTTTATGGTTATACCAGGTGTCACTGATGGCAAATTCGAATTATCTTGATGAGGGATGATGGAATCCTAATTGTAAATGCTATATATAGAGCAAGAGGTCTAATTAGCAAATGGTTGGATACTTTTTGGCTCAACTGCTACTCTATGTGCAAAATGTGTATATTTTTAACCTAATGCAAATTTGTACTTAGACAACTCAAGATTCATGAAGAGTTCTTGTATGTTCTTGTTTTGATGGCATCTTCCAATACTTACATTGCAGTGGTGTTTACTTATGATACTCAGAACTCATCAATGATGGTTTGACTTCCTTCATAGATAAACTAACTATGTTTCACTGTTTTATATCTTCATTTCTGCACTTGAACTCTATAATACCTTGACTTCCATGCTAGGTAGAATGTTTTGGCTTCACTACTTAGGATTCAAAGAGAGTTTTTAATGTCATATTGTCTCATGGTTTTCCTCTTTCACTTACTTGCAGTGGTATGAATACATGTTACTTATAACTCATCAATGATGCTCTAACTTCCTTCATGTATTCATAAACTGTGTTTCCTTGCATTGTATCTTTCTTTTGCTGATGCATAAAAACTCTCTATGCCCTGACTTCATGTTAAGCTGATCTTGCTGTGGTACTGAAACATACTTTGACTCCATAGCCCAATGTTAGCCAACCTTCATTTTTCAACCTATAAACATATACAATCACAAACCATAGAGTTAGACATCTATCCATATCTTTAATCAAAATCATTAACCCTTTGAGAGAGCCCTCTCAGGCTGAGGAGGCTAAGCCTTAGCTAAAAGATTGGTTTGAAATAGTTACACTGAGATAGTTTGATTAGCAGCCTATCAGGGTTCTATTTTGGTGATAACTTTTTGGTGTGTCTGTCGGGAGTCTAAATATTAATCATTCCTGAAATCAAGAAGCTGAACTTCTGAAGGTAGCAGGAGCTCAGAAATATTTCGAGGTTGCAAAACTACGTTGGCGACTCCATTGTTGAAGAATTAAAAATTCATAGATTCATGGTGATTCCACCGGAGTTATGAAGAACTCAGATGCTACCATTCTTATTTCAAGGTATGCATGCATAAATTTTTCAGGAATTCATGGTTTCCCAAATCATTTTCCCAAGGATGCATATTTTCTAAGGAATGGTCCAAAATTCAATGGAGAAGATTTGAGTTTAAATTTGAAGTATATATCTGATTTCTGTGATTTTACCGAGCTTCTTAGAGTCAAGCATGAGGATGTTTGCATTATGTTGTTCTATTATTCATTTCAAGGGAAATGTAAACAGTGGATTGAAAGCTTTCCTGCCAAATCTATTAAGTCATTTGAAGACTTTTGGCTTATGTTTTTGGAGGAATGGATGGATAGATCAAATTTGGTGGCAAACTCTCCTTCAATTCAAGGTTTCAAACAATGGAATGATGATCATATTAATGAATAAATAGATGAAAATTTTTCTTTGTCCTTGTCTTCTTATCTAAAATCATTTGAGTGCAAGATAGAAGATAAGATGAAATTTTTGGATGAAGTTGCTAAGGACATTGAGAAAGCCATTGAAGGCTTACAAGGTCAAATTCAATCATATAGTCTTCATGATCATGATCATTCTTTTCAAAAGCTTTCAATGGTAGAACAGAGGGAGAGGGTATTGCTTCCTTTCACTTTCGTGATTGAGGAAGAATACACTGTTATTGAAGATCAGTTATTAGAAGTAACAGGATGCTATGAGAATCATCAAACTAACCATGTTTTTTTTTACCCTATAGCTAACTACATGGAAAAGATTTATTGTTCAGGCTTCCAGTGATATTTTCATCTTGAAGAACAGTTACACCTCATGCTTCCTTGGTCATTTCAATATCTGGTTTCTTTTTGCTTCAAGCACAGTCAAGAGATTCAAGTGTCAGATCAGATCGACAATTGGCTTCATTGGAAGTTTCATGTTCCTTAAGTTACAAGTGGAGATTGCAGCTGATAGGGTAGGTAGGAACGTGCAAATAAGCTCAGGGTAGGTTGATTGAGCATCTGTTTCAGTAGGTGCAGTTTGAATTCTTCGTTCAGAAATCATTAAAGACTTGAGGAGAAAATTGGGTAGAGGTTCAGAGTTTTATTCTAGAGGATGGATAGCGGCATTGGAGCTACAAGTTCTTAGTATACCACAAGGGCACACTATCCCTAGTGGAGCCACTGTTATCACCCTAAAAACTTTGTCTCTAAGCTTTGGTAAGTTGCCTTGTTTCTAGTCATAGTATTATAAGTTTTGAGTCATCTCATCACAATTAGTGTCATTCTCATTTACAAACCCTTCTTCTGGTCATGGTGTTAAAGGGTCTCTAGGTCATTTCATGCTTTACGGGTTAGGTCATAAGGTTAGAAGTCTTTTAAGGTCATATCTCTTTTCCAAATAAGGTTTGACAGCCTCATTCCATGTCCTAGAAGCCTCACCAGGTGTTTATAAGTCATATCTCACATCATTTTGGAGAAATTTTTAAACTAGCTACGAAATCACTGAACTAGGAGTTTTCATAGCGCGCTACGAAATCCCTGAAAAACCCTGTTTCAGCATAAAAAGCTCTGCTTTCTGCGTTTACTAGTCAACTTCCAAAAGGGGTCCTGAGCAGCTGAGAACTCAATTTTGAAAAATGCAAGAGGCTTGTCTTCCTAACATACCAAACTACAAAAACCTCTTTCAGTTTCTTTAAATTCGTTCCGAGGTGGGAGGAATTTATGGTTAAACTTGTGCTACAAAACTACTGAAAGTCAAGCTTGGTCTTCTGGTTTTAGCAGTGTTTTTCAAGATCAATTTATGGTTACAGGAAAATGTATTGTCGAATTATGAGGTAGGTTTCTCTTCATCAACTCTCTAGCTACAATAACCTATCTCACTTTCTTCATAATTGTTTTCAGTTGGGAGATAATAAGCTTTCTTTGAAACCCAAATTTCAGAGAACAGATTTTTCCTGTTTGACATGTGTTTTTCAAGGATAGATTATGGACATCTGGAGAAGTTTTTTTGAAAAAAAAGAGAGTTTTTTGTTCTAGACAACATGGAATACAAAAACCTCCTTTAGTTTCGTAAAATGTGTCATGGATAAGGAGATAAGGTCTCTGCCCCACATGCCATTTTCAAGGATCCTAAGCCTAAAAACAGGGAAACATGTTCCCTAATTTCTAGGGTTTTTATCAGCAGTTGGGTGACCACGTGGGAGGCTTCATCAAATTGGACTTCATGAGGTTGCAGCTATCAAATACTGCATTTAAATGTTTAGATAAGGTTGTTGTAATCATAATAAGGAGTTACACTCCTAGTTGTATTAGGTCTCTAGGACTGCCAGTTAGCTGTCAAATGCATTTAAAGGTTTGTTTTATGGTTATACCAGGTGTCACTGATGGCAAATTCGAATTATCTTGATGAGGGATGATGGAATCCTAATTGTAAATGCTATATATAGAGCAAGAGGTCTAATTAGCAAATGGTTGGATACTTTTTGGCTCAACTGCTACTCTATGTGCAAAATGTGTATATTTTTAACCTAATGCAAATTTGTACTTAGACAACTCAAGATTCATGAAGAGTTCTTGTATGTTCTTGTTTTGATGGCATCTTCCAATACTTACATTGCAGTGGTGTTTACTTATGATACTCAGAACTCATCAATGATGGTTTGACTTCCTTCATAGATAAACTAACTATGTTTCACTGTTTTATATCTTCATTTCTGCACTTGAACTCTATAATACCTTGACTTCCAT
>APFE030218329.1:2280-22433 GCA_000404065.3 Pinus taeda | reverse complement strand
TTCGTCTGAATGGCTATTTGTGTAGAAAGTTCGATCAAAAGGCTTGACAAAGAAGGTGTCTGAGAAACAGTTAGCCAAAGCAATAAACCATCGCGAAAGAGATCTCTAACCTTTTGACTGTTGAAAAGTGTCTTCAGAAGCAATGTTTTGCCAGAACCACCCATGCCGACAACGCCAATTCGCGACACGGAAGAATGAGCCGCCGCGTCGGTCAGTAACCTCTCCAACCTTTCAAGAACGTGGTGTTGTCCCACAATAAGGGGTTCGTTGATGATGATGCATGTTGAAGTTACAGGTTCAGATGTGTGTGCAGAAGCACTGGCTGAAGAAGAAGCTTCCACGCTTTCTTTAATCTGTCCAAGTCCCTCCAACACGCTTGCCCACCCCATCAAAGTAACAGATTCAAGATGTTGGGTGATTAGACCATTGAGACGGGTGATTCTTCTACTTGTTTGATAGCGAGAAATGAAATCATAACTCGGTATCGTGCACTCCTGTGACATTGCTGATGCTTTTCGGAGAAGGCTGTCCAACCTTTTAAGCCAAACATTGACAGCTGATGCCTTGATATTAATATCGCTTTGAGCTGAAATGGGAATTCCTCTCTTCCTATTCAATGCCAGACGATATTGCTGGATCTGGTCTATAATAGGCTGAATTCTCATTACCAGATCTCTCAGAGAATTCAACTCCTCCTTGCAGCGGAGTGCAATTGTAACATGATGGAAGATTTGGCGGAGTGCAACGTCAATGCTGACACCAATAAATCCAGAGACGAAACCAGGATCATGAGGCAACATGATATGATATTCTTGGTAACACAAGAGAGCAGTAATAACACAACAAAAACACTGACAGACCAGAGGGTTGAATAAAAATCCAGAAATCTCAAAATAAGAGATCACAGTCTTCCAGCAACACTACAAACACACAGCAAAGTCAAATGGAAAGCAATACAAAAGCTTTTGGTATCTGCTATTAGGCAAAGAGTTGCAGATTTATAGGAGAGAGCCCACTGCCGTGCCAGGAAGAAGCGCCATTTCAAATTTTCGGGCTTTCTTTTCTAAGGAAAAAATGGAGGAAGCTGCTTTGGTTGCTTCGGTGACAGAAACACCATGATGACAAACCAAAGAAGCAGAAGCAACGCGGCAGATTTTTTCTTTGCCAAATGATTCTAAGTCTTACTCTTAGCTGAAACAAAAAACCTTATAATTTCTTAGAAAGAAAAAACCTCATAACTTCTAGAAAAGAAAAAGCAGCCCAATCAAAACAAAAAACAATGTTACATTATATATAAATAAAAATTTCAAAATAAAACAATTCTTTTTATATTTAAAATTAATTTAAAATTTTATTATTTAAATTTATTAATATTTGACTTTTTTATAATACAATTCTATAATTAAAAAATTTAAATCAATTAAGCGCATTTACCCACGATATAATTGAGCATTTCAATTGAAGAAATAAATGTTGAATTAAATTTCCTACTAAATAATCCTACGCGTCTCTCGAGTGGCCACGCGGTGCCCATAAATCACTCACTTTCGAAAAAGATAAAAGAAAGAGCTTGCTCTGCACACGCAACTCTTTAGAAGAAACTTCCAAAGCAAGGGCGCCACCCATCCACCCACCCACCCAACCACCCACCTACGCATCTCTCTAGAAGAAACTTCCGAAGCAAGGGCCTCACTCAACTTTTTGATAGGAACTTCCCCAGCAAGAGCCTTTAAAGTAGTAACTCTTAAATCAATCACTTTCGAAAAAGACAAGGGGAAAGAGGCTGCCAGCACTCCTTCATTTCCATGTGTATTTATTTAGTTTTAATTTCAAATATTAATAATTTTAATAGTAGTTGGTATTGTAATTTAATAAAAAGAAAAGGCCATAAAAATATCTTAATTCTTTTATATATATATATATATATATAATATTATATATATTATTATATATTTTATTTTATATTTTTAATATATAACTTAAATAAATTATTCACATCAATATTTATGTTTAATTATAATTTGGTGAAAGAGAAAGTAATAAAAAATATTTTATTATTGTAATTGTGTGAAAAGAGAAAGTAATAAAAAATATATATTTTAATATTATAATATGAAATGATGGATTAATATTTGCTTTTTAAAGAAAAAAAATCAATGTAATTTATAAATAAAATATTTCAATAAATAAGATATATTGAGTGTGTATAGAAATATTTTAATAACAAAAGAAGATTTTAATTTATGTATTCAAGTTTTTTGCGATCCATAATGAATTAAGCAAAGTTTTTTTGTAGAAATCACATAAAATAAATTTTTTGGCCGAGTGTGGTTCATCAGAAAGATTTTAATGTTAATGATGTGATTAATAAATAAAATATTTTAAAGTAAATTATGTATAGACATTTTAACAATTTTAATTAATTTATATTTTATTTTTTTCAATCATATTTTTGGTCAATTCTATCTAAAATATAATATAGATTTATAAGCTCAATACTCTACACAATCGAAGTATCCAAGAAATATTTTTAGCATTGAATCTATTCATACATTTAAACACATATATAAAGAAACACAAAGGAAAAAATCTAGTTTAATCATAAATCTAACAAAGTTGTGAGAAATAAAATCTTTCAACCACATATAAAGAAAAATATCTATCCTAACTACAAATATAACCAAAATCAATAGATCAAATTTCTTAAAATATAAATATATTTCCATATTTTACATTCTAAAGAAAAATATCTATCCTAACTACAAATATAACCAGAATCAATAGATCAAATTTCTTAAAATATAAATATATTTCCATATTTTACATTCTAAAAAAATTTAGACTTTGGTTGAACACTCAAAATTTACAATAATTACATACTCACTCACGCATGACCATAGTGCATATCGGGAAAATTAGAATTAAATCATTCCACGCTGAGTGGATCTCCGAACACTCATGAAGCCTTTGAATTTGTCCCGTGGTTTCGTCGATTAATAAGGAATTATAACAATGATTAATTTTAATGTTTCTTTTTGAAAAATAATAATTAGAACCTATGACATGATAAGAAAAATGTCGGAACTGTCAACGTAACTCTCGATTGGATTTATGGAACTTTCATGTAACTGAAAAAA
Source organism: Pinus taeda (assembly GCA_000404065.3). Taxonomy (NCBI): domain Eukaryota; kingdom Viridiplantae; phylum Streptophyta; class Pinopsida; order Pinales; family Pinaceae; genus Pinus; species Pinus taeda. The sequence continues at coordinate 19,296 of APFE030218329.1, read as the reverse complement.
CACTACTCTATTTAATTTAATTATAATTTAAAATATGATATATATATATAGTAATATATATATAGATATAGATATATAGAATATATATTATAGATAACTTTTAATTTTAATTGAAAACATATGTTTTCGTTAAGGGAAATAGGTAATATAAGTAAAGTTTTTTGTTTTTTTAATTAAATAAATTAAAATATTATATTTTTAATTAAAAAAAAATCAAATTAATCAAAAAGGTTAAGATTTTGGTAATATACTGGAAGGTAATGTTTATAATTATTTAATATAAATATAAATGTGATATGAATGGTATATACTATGTAATTTCTTTACAACCAGATATGTCCAATGTGTTAATTATTTGATATTATATATATGTATGGAGTTATATAAAATAAAAATAAATAAATAATATTTGATAGTAAATTTAATTAATCAATAAATTAACAATATTATTTTAATATACAGTTATTATTTAAATGTAATGATGATAATGATAATGAATGGTTAACATCCACTAAAACCAAAGATATTATATCAAAATATATAATAACTATAATATTTATATATATATATATATATATATATATATATTATAATATTATATTAATTAATTTTGTATATTTTATTTAAAATCTAAATCTATTATATGACCCTACCAAAGTGATAAGAGACCAAACAAAAAAAAGTGTATAATAAAACTTGCTAGGTAGGTATATAGAATTCCAAGACATCATATACATGAAATTTTTCAAAAAGGGAAAAAGAGTTAACCATATTCAACGGAATTTGCTATCTAAATTAGAATGGGGTTAACCTTTTCCTATGCGAAAGACATTGGATCTGTGAGCTCATGGAGTCCACTCATAGGCATTACATCCTTCCCTGTGAAAGGATATTTTATAAATGACAAAAAGGAGTCGAACACGTGTCATGAAGCAAAGATATTGAATACTTTCCGGAAAAAGGAAATTATACTAGCAATTGTCCCAAAAGGTACAAAGAGAGGCTGATAGGAATATTAAATTGGAATTGTTGAATTTTTATAGAAGAGTTAATTGGTTTGTCCAAAACCTTGTGCAATCACTTTTCTTTAGATGTTTTGTTTATATCTATATTACAAAGAACACCCTGTATGTCTTATTTCATTTTAGAGTAAGTTAATTACCCAAAATCAAGAGGTTAAATTAATTACCCAAAATCAAGAAACCTTTATAGATGGCCAAGCATATACAAAGCTTGCTAGTGAAGAAAGCAATAACCACCATCAATATCCCGTACTAATATATTTCATTGAAAACCATAATTGTATATTGCATTTAGAAAGTCAAAACATAATATTAGAAAACATGTTGATATATTGTTATTAAAAAGTTAATTCCATTAGAAACCCTGATATTATTATTATATTTTATAAAGAATAATTTACATATATAGAATGATACTACATTGAAAGCCATAATTGTATAGTGCATTAGAAAGTCAAAATATAATATATAAAATAATAATTAATAATAATATAATTGAAATGATAAAATATAAAGATTCATAGTAATGATCAAAACAACCCAATCTGCAAATTGACAATTGGACATCTTAATAGTAAAGGCATTTTAAGAATAAGCATAACTTTGGAAGAAAGTTGAAATTGATATGTTCATGTCAAACCTTTTTTTTCCCTGTGCAAAAAGTTGACGAACAGTTTTGGACATGTAAAAAGTTGCTGAGGAGAGGTTGAGATTGAAAATATATAATCATTTTGGGCGTATGTGGTGGGTGAGAAAGTAAAGGTTGAAATTGAATTAATTTTTCATGATTATAATTATGATATTATGTTATAAAAGATTAAAAAATATAAAATCCCAAAGTAAAAGTTGTTCCAAATAAATCTACTTTATTATAAAAGAATGGTGTATCTCCGTGCATATTGTTCTATATCTACATACCTATTTGAAAATGGAAAAACACCCACTTTAAATTCAAACTATACTCCTCTAGTAAGTGGAAATACTTTATCAATATGAAATCATATACCATATACCTATCTTAATTATATCCACTTTATTAATGTGGATCCATGAGCTGGATGACACTTTTGGCCATATAAATGTTTAAAGTCAAGAAGCTTGGTGATAATCGAGTAGTTAAATAAAATATCATAGTCTGAAATGAACAAAATTATAATAAAATATAATATATTAGACTGGAATCAATAAAATTAAAATAAAATATTGAACAAAGAAAGTAGTAATCTTTCCATACAAGTAAACTTTAGTCACTAATATTGCAGAGGAAAATTCCATCATATTATAGAATGAAATCTCATCCTATTACAAGTAAAACTGAGAAATTTCATATACCACAATACAAGTAAAACTGAAACCAATCTTCTAGAGTGAAATCCCATCATATTACAGAATGAAATCTCATTCTATAGAGAGCTAATGGACTAGGCATGACATGGACTTTGTAGAGTGAATCCCCTAACCTTGTAGAGTAAATCCCATCATATTACAGAATGAAATAGCACTCTAAAGGATTTACCATAGACATTACAAAAATCACTATCACAGGGAGGTGAGGTGTTCAATTATGATGACAAGGATGGGAAGAGGAGGTGGTCCAGCGAGATGATGCGGAAGGTAAGACTCAATCGTCTGGTGTAATCACGAAGATTGAGTTACCCAAAAAAAAGTTATACACAAATTTTTATGGAATAACCTTCAAACCTGGCACCTAAGCTAAAGTAAACCTCTCTTTGCACTGCAACCCCTTGAGGTATGTTTCTATGAAGCATTCCAATATATATCTATATATATAAACTACATATACTAAATTATCTAGAGGTATGTTTATGTGAAGCATTCCTATATATATATATATATATAAACTGCAGATTCTAAATTATCTTTTACCCCATTACTGAGTTTAATAATTACATATGACCAGTAATGGAGAAAGCAAATGCAACACCTAAAGCTATATCATTCAACCATGAAATTTGTTTTTGTGGATGGAATCCTCCGAGAAGACTTAGAACAAAAGTTCTGGCCCTTTTAAAGGCAAAAAATAAGTGGCACTCTAGGGTATGTCTGCCTAAAACTATATATTTCTTGCAAATCTATGCTATATGGTTTAGCCACAGTTTCTTAGAATATAAATTCTAACTGTTATTATGCAAAAAAGAGCAAGTTTAACACAAAGAAACTTTATAGAAGATTGTGTGTTTGTATAAGATGTTAGAACCTGAAAGGTACTGATCAAATCAAAATGATGGGTCTTAAATAGAAGTCTTTTTCTTTACTTTAATAACCATTTTGGGGAAAAGAAAGCATCTTCTGGTACAAAAAATTTTGGAAAATAAATGTCTTGAGCTAAATAGTTGTGCACCAAAATATGCAGAATCCGGTGAAGGGTGTGATATAGTGTATCTTAATTGCATATTGCAGCCCATTTCTTGTTGTAATGGATTAAAATCTTTTCATTAATGGAACCATTGTTTTGAAAACAAGTACATCTGGCCAATAAAGTAATGGTTCATTGTTAAATCAACCGAGTGCTAAGCCATCCTTCAGGACCCCGTTCTCACTATGATCTGCCGCACTTCCATCAGATGAATTTAAAAAAGGATAAGACCATATGAAAAATGCATGAAATTTTGATGGAATAACCTTCAAACCTGGCACATAAGCTAAAGGAAGCCTCTCTTTGCACTGCAGCCCCTAGAGGCATGTTTCTGTGAAGCATTCCAATATATATATATATATATATAGAAATTGCAGATACTAAATTATCTTTTACCCCATTACTGGGTTTAATAATTACATATGACCAGTAATGGAATCCTCCGAGAAGACTTAGAACAAAAGTTATGGCCTTTTAAAGGCACCGAATAAGTGGCTACTAGAAAAATTGAGCATAAAGAACAATTCTAAACCTTGGAAATACTTCAACGTATTCAAAAAAGCTTGTCTCATCTGATGTCCTCCCTTTTTTGAGGTTAGAGACATGAATTAAATGCCACACACACACATATATCTTCTATCTTAGTCGAAGAGGTTAGTTCAGTTGGCCATGGCCAATGTTTTTAGGCATTTAGCTATTTTTGTGATAGTAGGTGCCAGATTAAAGCCTTTTTTATCAGGTGTACTAGTCTATGTTGATGGGTTTATCAAGAATGCCATCCAAAATGTGACAAATCTTTCCTCAGGTTCATATTAGGTTTTTCTTGGAAAAATATATAGATAAATACCTCAGGCTATCAAAACAGTGCCAGAACAAGAAAAATATAACTAATCACATAGTCTAGAAATCATTATGTTATTAGACAATGTATCTATTCTATAACATAATTTCTTAAAGTCATAAGAGTCGATCAAATATACAAATAGTTACATAGAAGGTGTTCAGCCTAACATCTAGTATAGTAGTATTAGAAAACCAAAACAAATATAACAAATCACATAGATGTGAGTCATTAACAACCAATAATTACAAAAATGTGTATCACTGTAGTGGAATAAAGCAATTCCCATATATGTGATTTTAATCACAGATGGGCACACAATCACAAAGAAACAACCCAGTGGAATAGATACAACCGATAGGTACTCAAAGGGTATCCGATAAAGCATCCATTTACTAACGGATCATTGCAGACTTGCAGTAATTTTGTCATAAGGCTGTCAAAAAGCATCCATTATATTAACGGAGCATTGCAGACTTGCAGTAATTCTGTCATAAGGCTGTAAGGGTTCTCCTTTTTTTATGGGGTAGAGTAAAATAGTAGTTTTTATGGAAGAGTTTAGATATTTCTTAGGTCAATTTATAAAATTTCATAAGACCAACGAGGAGAGTAAAATCTTCAATTGCACCTGAACACGCGTAGAACAGTCAACAAAGGAATGCCTCATAGGGTTGACCTAAATTTGAAAGGATCTCAATGAACCTGGCCAGATGACTATGGAAGTACAATCTTCAAATGCAGAATCTGCCAAGATGCAGGGTGTCTAATGACTGCCTGCACAAGGACTACCCTAGATGCATGAAAGACGCTAGCAAAACAAGTATTGAAATGCCCAAGGTGCTGGGGGTGATTATTGTGGGGTGATCTATAATGAAGGAACAAAGTGTAATGCATCGCCATGAATCTGAAGAAGTCAACTCATGCAGGATGTGCTATGAGAGGGCTTCAACATTCCCTAGGCATTGCAATCAACAGTTACATCGTGCATTACATTTGCCATTAAAGCATTCACTTCCCCACATTGAAGCGTATAAACTCTTGATATTCATTTGACAGATAACTCTTTGGATTTCTGATAAGGTCATACAACACCAAAAGCTAAAATCTAGGCCCAACGCTTTGAAAATTATCTTTGAAGGATGCTATAGCCCCAAGTAGACCATGTCATCCATCTCACTGTATGGACGAGGCAATAGTGAGATTGGATTCGCAATGCATCCACTACCATCTTGTTGAGGGGCTGACTGAGAATGTTGAGAATTTTACAACAAGCCGAGGAAATTCCCAAACGAATTCTCAACTGGAGAATATTAACGCTAAGACATTAGCTATCAAATTATCAATTAACATAGTTTGATTGAGTTGCTTGAGAGCATCACTCTCCTGATTAAAGAAAAATAATTCTGAAGGAGCACAACTCAGTGTTAAGATCCCTGTGCAAGCTGACTTCCAAGCTGAGGCGTATCTTGAAATCTTAAATTTAAGTGTTGTATCAGACAGGGTTTACCATGATGTAAGAAGTGGATCAGGTGAGGTAGTGAATGGTGTGATAGTTGAAGACCTCATACTCATCTTTCTATCAGTATTTTGTGACAACATACATGAAGTTACAGGTCTGGCCCTTAATAACATTGGTAGAAAACATACAGTAAATGAATCCCCTATTCTCCCCCCTCTTTCTGTTACATGCTTTAAAGGAGGAAACCTGTTTCACTCCAACCAATACAAGGATCTGCAGTGACAACATTTGTGCCTTTGAAATGCTTTTGAAGAGCTCTAGATATGCTACAGGAACTGGTAGGGCCAACCTAGAAATTTGAATGTTTTCTCCCCTTTGTTTAAAGCATTTGGCAGTTAACAACAATTCTATGCAAAGTGAATCAGCGTTGAACTATAAGGCTGCAGGAGGGTCAAAGTAAATTTTTGTTTGGTAGTTGAAGTGGGTTGGAGTAAGGATAGATCAGGTAACAGAAACAATAGCACAACTAATCCAGGATCATTCAAACTTTTGGTGGTAGAAAGTTCTAACCAAGGGCTACTAGAAGCAAAGAGGGTCCCCCTTGATCATTTAAGAGGCAGCAGTTTCAAACTTGGAACAACCTAACAGGGCATGTTGAATTGTCGAAAGTAGGAGAAGGTTATTCGAACCTTTGTGGCATGACAACCAACACAACTGTTACAACACGGATTTCCCATCACAAGTGGAACTTGGAGCAATGATAACATAACAGTTATCCGGTAGATATAAATTAATCTAGTAACCAGTTATAGTTAGAAGATTCGATTATAGAATTTTAACATCGCACTCAAAGTATATTGGTGGTCGATTTACTACTATGTGGGAAATTATCCCTATCTTTTGTGGTTTTGCTATAGAATCATTCAGAGCGCAGTGGGATCCAAAAAGTTGAGAAAACGAAAATAAGACCCGGTTAGATTAGAAGACAACCAAAAGGAAAGCAACCAAAATTATAGAAGACCAGATTTGAGAACAAGAAAATTATAGAAGACTAGGAGAACAAAACCAACCACAGCCGAATTTGTGAAAAATTAAATGAAGAAGACCACAGAACATTAAAATCCCCTTGCCAAATCCTCCACAGTGGACAGTGGATACAAAAATCGATTCAAACAAGGAGCAAAAAGCAATGTTTGGTTGGGGGTTTTGTTTTAGCAGAATAGACATGCCTCATACATGGCTTGTAAGCCAAAGGAAGCCATACTATGCAGTGCAGCTCCTCAGGACATGCATCGTATACAACTTCATTTTCCCCTTCTTTGCAGGGGAAAGCTATAGGTCTATACTGTCGATGGCTTCCATAGTGCAACCGTGGCGGCAACATTTTCTCCTTACCCCAGAAGTGAACCAGGTCATTCTTGTGGCCATGTTTCCTCTTAGTCATCAGGCTTCTCCATCGCTTACCTCGCATTTTCTCGTTTCTTTACACAAGACATTTAAAACAAAAAGTAGATTCTTTGGTTCAAATTTCTTTGGAGATTTGATCAGTTAGGGTTTCTTCTTCTGTAGCGATAAAATTTACAAATCTTTGCTAGGGTAATTTATATAATACAGCCAGGGATCAGGAAAAACCAGGAAAAAGAAAGAGAATGGGATCAGAAAAAACCATTTTCGAGAGCACTAACCTGCAATTTAAGCAGAACAGAGGAATTCTGAGAACCTGGGAACCTGGGCGAACAATTTCTGAACAGGGAAACAGAGAGCTGTACTTGCCATTGAAAAACCCATGTGAGAAGAAAACACTGGACTAAAATTAAAACGTTGGAAGCAAAATGAGAGAGAATGGAGAGAATGGGATCAGAAAACCCATTTTTGAGAGCACTGAACTGAAAATTGAGCAATAACAATTTATGAACAGTGAAACGAAGGTGTAAACAGTGTATACTTGAGCACCTGAGTGAACAATTTCTGAAGAGTAAAATGGAGGTGTAAACAGTGTATATGGAACAACAGAGGGCTAGGTCGTGCACAACAGATTGCACAACAAAAACGGGACACATTATTGCAACAGTAAGTGGAAAAGCACAAAAACATTATTGCAGAGGGCGTGGAAGAGAACATGAAGAGCAGAAAATGGATGGATATGGAAGAAGAGCAGGAAACGGTCTCCAAAATTGGAGGTCAGACGGAGACTTGTTGTTGAACGGGGCGTTCTTTGTTTTGTCGGGCGTGGACGCATCGTCCAGCTATGCGAAGGCTTCCAGTCTGTCAGCGAGGCCATCGTCTCTTGTGGCCTCCCTCACAGGAAACGCCAACGTTCTACCCTCCAACCTCGGCATCCATGAATACCTCCACCCCTTCCTTGTAGGGAGGTCAATACGCATGTGTTGATGTGTTGTAGAAAAGTCGTTTGCCTGAACAATTTCTATCGAGAGGCCTAATACAAAAACTTTTTTCCCGCTGAATGTGGACGACACGTGTCAACCTTAGAGACAAAAGGACGACGAAAGTCTCTTTCAAAGGAAGGCCTATCGGCCTAATAATTATTTTTAATAATTGACAAAATGGAGTCAAACATGTGTAATGAAGGAAAGATATTGAATACTTTATGGAAAAAGGATATTATATTATTTTTATTAATATTATATATATATATATATATATATATATATATATTATATATATATATATATATATTTTTGAATTAGACTATTCTATTATGTACAGAGAACCAAAATACAGTTACAATCAGGCTAACAACGAGATCCTACTGCCAAAGATAATGGCAAAGAGGATCAACCAAGTATTGCATGCGCTTAGGACCTAGAAAAATTCCCACGCAGGGGAGAACCAGAACCAAAACAGTGAACCAGACCCAAATGTTGAACAAAATTCCCACACAGGGGAGAGCCACACTGGCCGTTTTTCCCATCCCCAAAATACCCAACTCATTGACAATAAGACGCGTATACGGCATGACCTGCCTAGACAATACGGCACGTAAGCAACCAAAGACAAGTGTACAAAGAAACCTGACCAGAGAGACCATGAGCCGAAACCCGAACCATGCAGCAGAGCCAAAATCGAAGCAGCGAGCTATTCCTCCGGCTCCTCCTCCACGATTGGGCAAGGTCTGTAATAGTCCTCGTCCTGCACCGTGGTTTCAGCTTCCTCGACCGCTGCAGGTTGATGTTGGCTGCTATCCTTCTGAGGATTCGGCATATCTACAGCCTTGCCTTTATCTGCTTGGGCCAAGTTGGCCTCGTGCGTCTCGTCCCTCGTAGGTGCAAAATCAGGCGGAGCGCTGGTGCTGCCATCTTCCTCAGATTCATCAATGAACAGAACTGAAATATGGGCGTTAATACGCGGGCGGTTCAGGGGACTTTCGAAGGAGAAGATGGCGGAGCCAAAGAAGGGGGCATCTGAGGTTCCAGGGGAGCTAGCCTCCAGGAATTGGTTAGGCCGAGAGGGATTGGAGGCGGCAGAACTGGGGCAATGGCAGAAGCAGTGACAGTGAGGGCAATGGCAAGGTGGACGGGTCTCCTCCGCAGCTGGGCGCCGCGAGGTTCCTCCTCTGCTGGTGCCCTGACGGCTCAGCAGCCTTTGACGCTCACGGACCATGTTGGTAGGGAAGTGCAGGGAATAATCAAGATGGACAAGCAGGTTCGGGCTGTAACAGAGTAGGGCAGAGCTCGAATTAACCAGGACCTGGAAACGAATCAACCAAAAATCAGATAGCAGGTGGACAGGGACGCAGAGAGGGCCTCTGTATATAGAGCTCCCAGCTCTTCCTTGGTGGTCGTCCGCCATTAAGGTGGTCATCACATCCATCGCAGAGCCGAGGTGAGTAGCGCAGCCGAGTGAGGCCAGGGTCTTAATGCTCCCAGCCTGCCATCCTGTGGCTATTAAAGCCACCGTCTGAGAGTGACCTGCTCCTCCGTTTCCCAAGTAAACCTTGCGCGTGATGGGCATGTGGCCTTCACGAGACCCCTGTCCCGTCAACCAATTTGTGCTAGCTGGCACCCGCATCCAGGATATTTTTATTAATAATTGAAATTAGTAACAAAATTGATTACACCAGCGTGCTATGTTTTAATATAATAATATATATTTTCGAAACTTTTAGATAATATAACATTTTAATTTTAAAAATACACATAAAATTAAATTAATGATTTGTTATAATTTTTAATTTAATATTTATATATATTTTATTAAATTTATATATTTTAGTACCAAAAAAAACCATCATAACAATTATCAATATTGTTATAATAGTAAAAGTAAAAAAATATTATAATAAACAAAATAAATCTAATCATAAATATTTAAAATAAATCTCATATATATTATACAACTTATTACATGAACGGTTTCAAATCCAAAATAGTTAAAATATATAAATTTAATAAAAATAATAATATTTATAATAATAAAGTAATTAAAATAATTATAATAAATAAATATATAATTTAATCATAAATATTAATAAATCACATATATATTATACAAATTATTACATGAACGGTTTCAAATCCAAAATAGTTAAAATATATAAATTTAATAAAATAAAAAACAAAATTACAGTTAAAAATAAAAAGTTAAACTATTATTACTTATTTTTTTCCATATATTTATAAGATTAATCAAAGAATTATAATTATCTCACGATTTTTTCACTATTTTATTAAAAATATAAAAGAGAAATATAAGTTGCTTTGTTGTTAAATTCACATATTTACCATAGTAAATTTTTATTTAAGAAATTTTCCAAAAATGTAAATAATGTTTTTGTTTTAATAACTAAGGTTTTTTTGTTTTTTTTTTCTTTCATTATTTAAAATAAATGAATATTTATAATATTATTATTTTTATTTTGGATTTATTATTCTGCTTGTTGTGTGCTAGTTTTAACTTGCTTCTATTGTTTTCCTTTGTCTTTATCAGCTGTATCCTTACTTTGTTCTTCTTCTTGCAGTACCTTGCGAAATGCCCGTACTCGTGATAATGTTGGTATTTGAAGGGAAGTTGTTCATAGTCAAGCTCTTGGATGTGGGTCCAATTTGCAATCGAGAGTTTGATGGCTTCAGGCAAACCAACTTTCAGATCAACTTCAACACAGATTCAGACACATGAGTATTGGTCTTTTCTCATCGCTTGGTCTATGTATTTGCCTAGGGCATTGCCTATATACTTCAGCGATCCCTGGTTCCAGCAATGAAGAGGGAGATGAGGAAGGTGCACCCACACTGGAACTGTTGTGGGCACATCCTGAGCCGGATTGAAATCTGGTGACCATTTATTCAAATAAAGCCTTTGGGGGCCCATAAAATATGGCTCGTTCCTGAAGACCAGACTTCTGTCTTCTGCATTGTTGAACACAAAGATAAAGAACCCTTTTCTAACGAAGTGACTTTTAATTGGGATCCAGTTTCGTTTTACCCATTCTTCTACTACTTTCGGGGATAGCCATAGCCATGTGAACTGGACGATAAGACCCCTTTCGGCTAGGTTCAACGCTCATCTGCAAGTTTCTTCTGCTCGCAATTCCACCGTGGGGATATTATCCAATTTTTTCACAAACTTCTGCTGTGATCCGGAGATCGTTCTTTTTCCAGTTGTTGCTATTAACTCCCTGAATGGTTCGACTTCAGGAGGCAAGGAAGGAGGAGCCTCAGAGCCACCTCCAAGATCCATTGCGGCAAGGAACCGGTCGTAGGGAAGGGAGAGCGCAGCAAGGGCAACCACAGTCCAGCCATGAGCGCGGTTGCTCTCAGTTTGTAATAGAATCTAGCAATACAACGTTTAACCACATTATAATTTCTTGATTTTTATAGATGTTTTTGCATGCATAAATGGATCCGTGACACACTCCATTTTTGCAAACTAAACAATTTAAACTTATGAATTTTTAGAAATCTATACATAATTTTGAGAAAAATTAACTATGAAAAAATGCCCAAAAAAGATCATCTCATCTATTAGTTAGACTACTTTAAACTATGACATAATTAATTTACTCTAGTTGATTTTTTGAAGGCATTGGCATTTTGAGTGTCCAATATTTAATGTTCCAACATGCAGTTGTAATGGCATTCGAGAATAATTTTGTTAACCAACTTTGATATACTTACATATTATAAAATTAAGAAAAAAATACTAAAAAATACTTAAATTTAATGTCTCAATTGCTATTTGTTTGATTATGAAAATTAAAGTACAACTTTTTCAATTTAAAAATCCTATCAGCATCTCTTCGCACTTTTTAGACCAATCACTAATTTTATACCCTTCGGACCTTATTAAAACTTGTTTCAGACTTCTCTTCGCACTTTTTGGACCAATCACTAGTTTTATACCCTTCAGACCTTCTTAAAACTTGTTTCGGACTTCTTTCGAGCCTTACCATTCTTCGTGCTCCTGATTGCTTTGAAAATTTCAAATAAGTTTTGAAAACCTTTAACCTTTCCTTCAACTTTAAATGTGTGCTCTCAACCAATAAAATTTCCCACGTGCACCCTATTGTTGAGTTCTCGTGTGACTCCTTCCTTTGACCTGGCACACTAACTTCTTTGCAAACGTGGCTACGATGGCTAACTCATCACCGACAATTATTTTTTAGGTTGAAGATAAAAATTTGTGGGTTTTTTTAGACAATACGTTGAAAATAAAAAAGTGGATGAATATGCAAAGAACTTGAATTTCGATGAATATGTAAAGATGTAAAATTTTCCGATTATATGAATGAACTCTCCATCATTTAAAATTGAATGGAAAAATATTATTTACAATTGAACATAGAAAACCAATATGTGGTTAATTGAAATTTACTACACTATCTCAATTCTTAGGAAGCTATACTTAAATATGAATGCAATGCCTTTGCATAGTGATTGGATTCCTAAACGTATATTTTCTACCCCTTTGAATTTGAAATTTCAAAGTTTTACAAGAAGGCGTGTGACGATTAGAATACTCAGTGTGTATTTAAAATAGGTGTAGTCTAACTAATAGATAAGATATTTATTTTTTGTTGTAATCTAGCAATACAATTTTTAACCACTTTATAATTTCTTGTTTTGTATAAATTCTTTTGCATGTATAAATGGATCCAAGACACACTCAATTTTTGCAAATTAAATAACTTAAACTTATGAATTTTTAAAAATCTATACATAATTTTGAGCAACATTAACTATAAAAAAATGCCTAGAAAAGATCATCTCATCTATTAGTTAGACTACTTTAAAATATGACATAATTAATTTACTCTGGTTGATTTTTAGAAGGCATTGGCTTTTTGAGTATACATTATTTAATGTTCCAAAATGCGGTTCTAATGACATTCGCGAATGCTTTTGTTAACCAACTCTTATATACTTACATATTATAAATTTAAGAAAAAAATACACAAAAATAAATAAATTTAATATCTCAATCACTATTTTCTCGATTATGAAAATTAAATTACAAAATTTTCAATTTAAAAATCCCATGGATGTCTCTTTACATATTTTGAAGCAATTGCTGGTTTTATACCCTTCAAACCTTATTGAAACTTGATATAGACTTCTCTCGGGCCTTACGATTCTTTGTTCTCGTGATTTCTTTGAAACTTTCAAATAAGTTGATCGTATGCACACTACAATTGAATACTTAAAACATGGCATAGGTTTCTTGTTTTGTTAATAGTAAATTTTATTGAATGAGGTGGCATGCCTCAGTTTTCAAGTGACACAGAGTTCACATAATCTTTCCTTTTGTTGAATTCACACTTGAAACATGTTTAGAAATTTTCTTTGAAGACTTTTTCCTTTCTATTAAAAGGCTACTATGGTTTTGAGAAATGCAATATTATTCTTACAATATGATCTTGATTGAGGAAATGTTTGACATGAAAGATTTTTCTTCTGAAACATTTTAGCAACAACAATTGCTTTTTGTTCTTTTATTTATCATAGAGGGGCTCTTTTTTAATTATTGAAGGGCCTCAGCTGAATTGGATAGCCAGATCTTACATGTATTCTTCAAAAAAAAAAAAATACAATTCAGAAATGTCTAGGTTATCCTTTGTTGAAAGCGTACAAAAATTGTAGATGTAGAACTATACAGTTAAAAAACCTTGAATTCACTGAACTTAGAAAAACAATATTGGAATAAGTGATTACAATTTCAAATCCAGGTCTATGAGCTCTGGGATGGTTTCCTTTACTTTTGTTAGGTGAGGGTGCAAAATAGAATCCTGTACATATGCATTAAAGGCCAGAGAATGCATACTCGAAGGAACGGTGTGAAATTTGAAAATGTCCATGACGTGCTTGAGTTGTTAGTTTTCACATCTCAGCTCAACAATTTCTATCCCATGAGCCAAGAATGTAGGTAGTAGTCCAGTTTCCTTCCCATAAGTTGCGAGTGTTTGAAGAATTAACCGAATTTCCTGATCATTAAGCTGAGAGGTCCATTCTACAACCCAATATGATGTGTAAGGATGTCTATCTATGATCAAAGTTGAAATTTTTCATGTCTGCCGAAATAAAAAATAAAAACATTTGCAAGTGAAGAAATTAAATCCCTCTTAGCTCATCTTAGATCCATATTTAAAATTGACCTATGCTAGTTAAGTTCGAGCTGAATGTTTTGGTTGTTCTTTAGCTGGAAAAAATCATTCCATGCTACACAACTTGATCCTCTTGGTGCAATTAGACATGATCAACGATTGAGGGTGTCCACGTGGGGAAGCATTGTTCCATATTTAATAGATGGAAAAGGAAGAACACAAATTGAACTATAAATCCTTCATGAGCTGAGTCGAGGTGAGAACTAAAGGGGAAGGACTGAGCTGATGGAGGAGAGAGTAGAAGTTGACCTCGAGGGCTAGGAAAGGAATTGAGACAGGGCAACCAGAACTAGGCTAAGTATAGAGTCGAGGAAGGAAGAGGCCTAGACTAGAATAACAAAGAGGGGGGTCCTGAAGGCCAGAAAACCTGACCATCCCTTAGGGAGAAGGAGATATCAGAGTAAAACCCATATATAGTGTACAAATTAACCATTTGAAATCCCACCTTGAATAATGATCGAGGGCATTATCTATTTTGCTTCGGAGTGCTTCGTTGGAATTTGGGTCAAGTAATTTTTGAGGAGATAATATTTCTTTGGTTTTCTTGTTTGATTTTTTTTAAATGTATAATAAATTAAAAATATGACTAAATAATCTCCAAAAACCTAAAAACACATAAACTACAACATTAAAAGGAGTTGTATAAGTGCATCGGTGGTATGGTTCAAGCTTCTGGTCCTCTGATTAGAGGCAAGCTTGGAATTTGATGTTTTACATAATGTTTTCCCTTTTTAAATTTAATGTTTTGAAATGTTAAAAGTGACTAGTTTTGAATGTTAGAAATGACAGGTGAAAAAAATTTGAAACTGTAGATTTAAGCTATAAGTATTTAAGTTGTTATTAAAAATTTTTAATGAGTGCTTCAAACGTAGGTGAAGTTAGATGATTTGTTGGGGTGCAATGCCTATTCTTGTCACTGTCATGCGGAAAGAGTTATTTTTGCGGACAAACCTAACCTCCCTAGGAGTCTAAGACTCTCTAGTGACAAACAAACCAAACAAGAGCAATCCTTCTCTAAAAATACATTATTCTATGAGAAACCAAGTGTTTTCCGATCTTACCTTAGGTCCAACGCTTGTTGTAGCAGTCCAGCCTTGCTGATCCAGATGAGCTCCTCCTTCACTTTAAGACCTGCATACACTAACAAGACAAACGATTACATAACACCTGAATATTTCATAAAAACAAAGCATATTCATCATATAGACCAAGGAGTACATGAAATAATTCATTAACAACAAATCATTGAGAAGAATGGACTTATTTGTATTAAGGAAACAAAAAAGGAACCATTACAACCTGAGCCTTGGTGTTGTGCAAGCTCCTCCCAGGGTCCAACAAGAGATTTCCTCTACTCTGACAAGCTCACCCACTCCCAATATGGCAACAAGGAAGGATAGTGATCTCTCCTCACAAGTCAACAATGGAAGTCCTAATTCCAACAGCATTTACCCTTTGGAATGTTCAGCTTTCAAGCCCCCTCCTCTGGCCCAATGCCTGTATTTATAGTACTCTAGAGGAAGTTATTCAGTTCCAACATCAATGGGATACTCCCTCTTTTGGATGGGGTAGCTCCTCTCTTGATGGGATAAGTTCCTCTATCATAGGGATGCATGAACCATCTGGAGGCGCTCAATACACGTCAAACACTCTTCTAGAAGGCTCTTAGAAGTGACCACAAGTAACTTTTTAAAGATGAAACTCGCGCCTTTTGACCTTTACAGGGGTACGCACCCATCCTTTGGCTTACAGAGCGTACAAGTACGCAGGCACAGTGTGTTTGGAGTGCGTACACGAAGGCAAGGTAGAGAGAACCTGCGTACCCAGAGATAAACATGTTTTTAAGTGATTCTCTCTTTTTGAAGTTTTGACATGAAGAGCAAAGGTTTGAGGCTTGACAAGGAGGACAATATGGCTATTGATGGAGCCATATTAACTGCAGATAGCCATGGTGACAAATTTCAGTGTAACACTTCCCTTGGTGCCTCTTCTATCATTATTAGCTAGATGATTCCTTCATCTGTAGAATCTACATGCGACCAAGGATCTGAAGAGGTGCCATATTCCTTAGACCTATCTCTCCAAACACTCATTGAGCGTTGGTTTGCCCCCCAGGCCAAGAAAATTGATTGCTACAATATTTCTATTAGTGCGACGATCCATGCTGACAAAATGTTCAGGAATCTTCTGAATCTTATGGAAGATGTCATATTGCAGGTTTCCACTGTTGCCACTTCCGCCATATTGTTTGGAGGCGGTAGGGAAAAAGTACCCATTAAGGCAGGTTCTTTTAGGAGGCCTACTCCGACATTTTGAAGCAATTGAGAGCTTCCGTGGATCATTGGAATGCTTCCCGTAACTTGTGAACTATTGGGGAAGAAGGTTTGTTGGTCGACGATTGTGATTCCTCCTTGGAAAGGAAATGAAATATTCTTAAAATAGGTTGACACAACGACAACCATGGCATACATCCAGGGCCTTCCCAGTAGGATGTTGTAATCAAGGTTTCTATCAATGACTTCAACATCAATCTCTACTATTTTTCCCCCCAGTTCGACTTGCAAGTTACTTAATATTCCATACGGGGTGTATGTACATCCATCAAATTCTTTCAATGTCGTTGATGATCGCGACAAGGACGGAGACCCTAGAGTTTTCCAGCAACTCATCGACATGATACATGTGGATGCCCCCTCATCA
>APFE030218325.1:0-13348 GCA_000404065.3 Pinus taeda | reverse complement strand
TTGATTTAAATAAGCTTGGAGGTGTATGAAGGTCCATAAAGTTACCCAATAAAGAGGCTCATCACCACCTAAGAGATGATGATGGTCATCCCTAATATTACAAGATAGGGCTTGTACATCACATTTGAGTGCCAATAGTTGACCTTGTTAGTTCTACATAAGCCCTTTTCCTCTTCTAAGGGTGATGTAGGGTAGTTTTTGGTCATGATGTCTTGGCATGAACATACCTTTGATGGCTTGTACGTTATAATATGGAGCACTCATTAACCCTTACCTCACATCTTAGTGCCTTTATGAGTTCCTTTGAAAATTTCACTAAATATATTTGTGTATTTAGTGTAAGTAAAATGAAAAAGTACTATTGACTTGGTTATAATTATTTGTTTTATTTAAACTATTTAAATAAATTTAAAAATAAAAAATTTCCAATTAAATAAAATCTTATATTTAAAAGGTATACCATTATAATAGAATCTTAAAAAACAATAAAATAAAGAAATAAAAGATAGAAAAAAGCATGGTATATGTTTAAAATAAACAAAGAAAAATTCATTGACTATTTAAAATTATATATTAATAATTATAGAATTAAATGCCAAAAAAAAGTACTTAGGAATTTGGAGATGGAATTAATAGATTATGATGGATTTAAATGTAAAACAATAAAAATGTCTAAAATATTAGATATGATATTAAAATATTTTTTTGTTGTTTCATAAATTTAGTGTTAAAAAGAAAATTAAATTCATGTTATATAAATTTAATAATTTAAAATTTGATTTTTTTGGTTTATAATTAAATTTTGAATAAGATAACATTAAAAATTACCTCAAATATAATTATTAAAATAAATCTATTTTTTGCAATATTAAAAACAAAATTATTATTAAATTGAGAAGTAAATGTAAATCTATATGGAGAGTATAATAAATGATTAGATTGAAGAAGAATAGTATCCACAATCATAAGATATAAGTAAAATGCAAATTTATATGGAGAGTATAATCTTTTATTCAATTGACATGTACTGTGAATAAGTACTATCATGGACATCTAAATGATATGATTATAATTCACTTGGAAAAATATGGATGTGACACTATTTTCCCAAGGAATGGACCAAGACATGGAATATGACAATTTATTTATCATAAATGTTATAATAGATTAATATGTTAAATGTGTTGTGGAATAATCCAATATCACTACTTCTATGATGTGAATTGGAACATTTTCATAAATTCTTTAAAGTAACAAGAAGTGGTTCCACAAGACAAAAATGAGAAGCCATAAAATTCATATAAAATAGTAAGCAATATTGAGGGTAAAAAAAATTGAATAAAGTATTTAAAAATGTGACAAAATAAAGTAGTATAGAGTGTCGTAAATGATATTCAAATTCACTTTGTCATTTTTTAATCACTAAAAGCTCCAAGTATTTATAATTTTAACAAAACATCCGAAATGTAACTCCAACAAGGAGCAACCTATGATTTAGAATGGAAATCTATGATGAGGTGACATATGAAACACATGATTCTAAACACCTTTTTAAAGCTATGGTTATAACCCAGACTCGAAATTTACCATTCATATTTTTGTTTTTGATCAAATAGATTCTATTAGTTCTTTGAAACGTAGCAACAGTTTTTTTGAGGTATGCTTCTCCTTAACCTCATTCAAACCAAATTTACTAACTAGGAGAAATATACAAAAGGTGATATCAAAGTGCTAAAATTTACATTGTATCCTTAGAATAAATGCACAAAGCATCCAAAACACACATAGAATACATATGAAAAGAATTTCTGTCAAATATTATGAGGGGGTGAGACTTCCTATCTAGAATCATAAAAGTTTGGGGCTCTAGGGGCCCCATAAACATGAATCTCTAGGTGGTCAATCTGACCCTTAATATGATCTAATCACTTATTAGTCAATATTTGGCTCATTATAAGTGAATTCGTCTTGTCCATAATTTCCTGTTTATTATGTTTTTAGTCAATCATGAATGTTATCACCTCATTCAAGTCATCATCTCTCTGTTTCTGTAGCTCCACCAGCAGTGCGATAAGACTCTGCAACTTCCTATATAAAAATTCTAAAGATGATGGTGCTTCCGCATGGCTAGGTGATGAAACATATTCATGAGCTTATTCACCCTCATGAATAGCCTCAACACCCCCATCACCCTCCACTTCTCCTACGCACCTGCAATGGCCAACCAAGACTTCATGAGGTCACCCACCTTGCACGAAATGCCTCCTTCATCTAAGAATTCCACTATATAATCCAAAACATAAAGACCAATTTAATTCAACCACCCAAATGTTGTAGCTTGGTAATCAAATCCCGCTTCAAAACTCAAGAAGATAAAAATTGTCAAAAATTACATATTCTTCCACAATTATCACTAAAGAAGCACCCCCATGATTACAATACTTCCTTTTGAATAGAGTACCCCAAGAAACCAAGGACAGAGGTAGTGAGCCCGAGACCTCAAACTACATCTCTCAACCCTAAGAAAATTTCTCAATAGATACGTGCAATAAATACCACTAAAGGCAATAGGGACCATGACAAATTATTGAAAGCATAAAGACGAGGGAACCCAAAAAGAACAAAGGACCACCACATCCAAAATTCCATTTACAAAGGAACTCCTAGGGCCTAGAGGCAGCGCGATATTTCTTACTAAACAAGGAAGATAATAAAACCACCCTATTTAACTCCTGTAGCAAGAAAATTTAGTAGTTCTCTTGTCCTCACCGTGTCTCACAATCCAAAGGATAGTTCACCTCCCTTAAGCTCACTGAGGTGTCAAACCATGAAATTTAGCACACCATAGTGACCAAATCACAAGTCCCTCTAGCTTGCATTGTCCTTTCTTTATAAAGAAGCCACTTGAATGAGCATGCCTAGGTTAGTGGTCTATGCATAGTCAACATTCCCCTACCACCTTCCAAAACTCCGATACCTAGAAAAATCAACTTCTAAAAAAACAATAGTTCAGGCAATAATCTCATTCACATGTGTGTAGAATATTTTGGGTGTCCTATGCAACTTGTCTATGGCCCCTTCCCCCATCAATCCCCCATGTTTGGCCACACTCATCAAGGTAAACTTTAACCTTCATGTTATCCTAATTTTATAATACATATAAAAATTAAGTCTATATCTATCTATATATATATATATTCTTTCCATGGGTCAACTCCAAACTAAATGAAAAAAGAATTGGATATCTCTTTCATTTTGAGTTACGCACCATTAAAATGTTTTAATCATAATTTTAATTTCATTTACCAATAATATATATATATATAGTTGAAATTTGGATATTTATCTATACTACTACAACATAGACACACAAACACACACATTCGTGCCATATGTCAACTCCAATATAGATAAGGAAAACATTACACCTCCTTCATTTTGAGATAGACAGCGTTAAAATTTTTTAATCATTCATTATAATATTTTCACTTATTTTATATACAAAACGCATACTTTCCAATCTTCCCTTATTGTTAATGTATTTTAAATTCTAATTCATATGAAATATTGAAGGAATTATAGATCTCCATGATGTCATTGAATTAGAAAGCACAAATTAGTTAAATGAAAAATATCCTTCACTTTATTTATTTATTGTTTACACTAAATTTCTTCTTGCCATGAATATTTTCTAAATATCTTCTATGAAATTTTATTAAGTATTAAAGAAATTTAACATCTCCTTGATATTACTAAGTGGAAAAAAAAATTAACAAAGGAAAAAACTTTTTAAATTCAATTTTCTTCTCTTTATAAATGTTAAGTTGATATAAAATTCCTGCTAATTTGGGTGGCAATTGATGGTTCTCTTAAATGCATTTATCATCACCATGCATTCACATGGAAAGTGGCTCTCATCCGACTTCAATATGCCCACTCTGTATGCTAATCCATCGATTTCATGATGCCTAATCGATTGCTCCATATCCTCTGTGTGACCTCCTTGTACTAAACACTATGCCTCATTCACTTACTTGGCGATGGAAAACATTATATATGTCTAAAAAATTCTTTGGCTCTTTTGTCTCCCAACTTTTTCATGATTCGTCACTCACCCTATCATACTCTTATTTCCTTCCAAAAGAAAAGCGACAATTCCCTCAATGATTCTAAATTCCTCCTCCTGATTCTCCCACATGCTACTATGGTTCAGGAGAGTAGATGTGTAAGCAATGGAGGCAATGGATGTGGTCGTGATCATCATTCCCATGTTGTAGATTTTGATTAAAAATTCTAATGTCTTCATTCCAAATATTAATGAAATCATACCACACAACGTGTCCTCCGTGGAAGCTGATGAATTATGGAAAGTAGGTGGTTGGCATTGGGCCTTAAAATTTTACTAGCCAAACAGTTATAGAAGCAACACCAAGCCAATGAAGCTTCCATAAGGAAGGTTGTTAATTCTAAGAATTTATAGTCTCTGTGAATCTCTACAGGGCCTTATCCACTCCTTAGAAATCTCCTTCTCTCCTCTCTCACTCTACCATTCCCACACTAGCTCCCAAGATGGTATAAACTCCCTTTCAATCTCACCCGCTTCCCCTGGGCACTTCCTCTTCGATCATTATTGATTATATGCAATTGAAATGTCAAGTGAGTGGAGCAGCTAACAAGGCACAACCATAGCAAGCTTTGAGTTCTTATGGTTGTCTTACCATTGAGGAGGAGACAAAATATGCACTAGCACAATTCTGGCCTCATAGCACACTTGATGGCTCAACAACTTCTAAAGGAAAGAAAAATGTTTGAAGCATCTTTTTGAATGGATTGTATTTTTAGCCCTAAGGAAAATTCTCACACGCTATTTTTTGTATTACAATCACCAATTATGTATGCTAGTAACTTTGGATTTGCCCATGAATAGATATTTCTTTGACCCTAGATTTCATGCAATGACCTATTGGTTTCCCATGGTGAGAAGATGGTCTCAAACCTAGTTCCACCAGAAGACTAACATTATTATGGTTGTGTAAATTTTGTACATCATTTTTTCTAAGATGAATTTCTTTACATATTTACGAAAGAATATATATATAATTGTTTTATTTAAGGTTCACATTGAAATATTTTATATATTATCAACATCAAAATATTATTTCGTAATATGTGTAGAGTAGATATTGAAATATACTAGTTGGAATGAATATTCAAATTCTAATTGGGTGCATCATCCTATAATGCAACATGATGTGTTACATAAAGAAAATGTATTGAGTATCTCTCAAATCATACCCATTGATATTTTTTGTAAACCCGGGATCATAGAAAACATCATGATTGTAGTGAATTTCACTCCAAATGATATTTCTACCTATATTACTCTTTTCATATAGTTCTAATATGTATTCACTTGTACATATGAAGATTTATGTATCATTGATAGCCATATGTATGAAAGAAATAATCTACTCAAGAAAGGACTTCACCCAATAAACCCTCACAAAGTTGATATCCTTAAGGAAGGCGTTGAAAAATTACTTAAATCTTAGTTCATATGTCTATTTTCCTTAATTGAATAGGTTTCCAACATCATTCTTGTCACAAAAAAAGGGTACAATTGATGTTTTTTTCATCGAAAGGAACTCAATAGGGAATTACCAAAAGATAACTATCCAACCCCATTGATTGACCAGATCATTAATGGTTCACTAGTAGTGATATTCTCATTCATGGATTCTTTTATTTGCTATAAATAGATTGAAATCAAATCAAAAGATCAATATAAATGGCTTAAATTTTCCCTTAAGGTACAATCACATATCAAAAATTGTCCTAGGGTCTTAAAATCATTGGATGCACCTTCTAGTGGGACATGCCTTATGCTTTTTATTACATCACATGGCTTGTAGATGCATATATGGATTACCTCCCCTCTTACTCTCACAGACACACTAACAATCCAATGAATTTATGAGCCATCCTTATGCATTGTTGCTACTATAATACTCATTTCGATCCAAAAATTCATATTTCTGTTGTTTCCAAGAGATTATAAGGTTTAATTATGTTAAATTACATGATCTTGTCCCTTAATTTCACTAAAAAAACATGTGAATGAATCTTGCAATAATTCTCAAAATTCTCTTTCTTACATTCTCGCAAACAGTGTGCATGAAAACATTTCCTTGAACACTTTCAATTCAAAGAAAAGAGCATTGATGGTAGAGACATTTACTCAAATATCTGCATGGTTCCAAATATGAAACCCTTACTCAAAGTATGGAAAAAGATAGATAGACTAATTTATTATTAATTTGGAGAATGCAAATACACGACAATCACTACATTTTGGATTTAAGAGATCTGTGGTTTGTATCTTTCGAATTATTGACCGAAGAATCCACAGTATGAAAATTTTTATACCAACGTTTCAAATCCCAAATTCTTTTATCATCATTCTTAACCCTAATGATGGATCCCATTTGGGATTTGAAATGTTGGTATAAAAATGTTCACACTATGGATTCTCCGGCCAATAATTCGAAAAATCACTCCATTAATAAAAAATTTGAAAATTATGAGTAAATGAGAAATTTGCCATGTTTTGGCTATAAGAGTGGCTAGTAGGGTTAATGCTAAATTTTTTTATGGACAATAATTACTTCTTCCATAAAGTATCTTGATCCTTCTATAGAAAATCACTCCCCACTAGACAAACTCAAATTCTATATAAATAAATTCATTTTTTTTAGATAATCTTTGACTTTCCATAAATAAACTTAGTTGTTTCAATAACATAATGTATCCACAAATAAAATTACTTGCTAGGGAAATTTAACCTCTCCACAAATAAACTTAGACACTATAACAAACTTTGTCTTTTCACAAAAGAAAGATTTGACATCCTCTAAAGATGAAACCTGAACTTCAATGCAGTACTGCTCAAAAATCTGAATGATACCTCCCCTTAACCATATTGGGTGGTTGGATTTAGCACTAAATAAAAATCCTTAATGAGGTTCTCATCCTTACAACTAAGCTCTTAGAGCTATCAAATGAAGTATGAAATATAATAACTAATATAGGTTCAAAAATGAGCTACGATTCTCCTTTTCTAACTTGTATCATAACAATATGATGATTCAATAGCACGGGTCATAAAAATACCATGAATCTTCCCTTTTTATCTCTTTCCTACTCAATAATATAAATGGATTTCAATTTTAATTTTTTATTTTTCCCATAATCACTTAATAACACTAGTTAATTTAACTATTCATTCTCACTTCTAAATTTTTATGTATTCACTTGAGTGATAGCCAAACAATTTAATTAATTGATCCCTATTTTACTTCTATAGCCTATGGGAATCAAATAGTCCACTCAATTAGTGGCCATTCAAAGAAAGGGAAATTACATTGTCAACCCTCTCAAGGTTGAGCAAATCATTAATATGGTTCATTAATATACTCTTACTAAGCTTTACAATTTTCAAGAGAAAGTGAACTTTTTATATCAATTAACTTCCAACTATGTTGACGTTAAAAAAGGTTTCATGCACTTTTTCAAAAAGGCACTATTGTGGTGGCTATAATTGAATGACATTGATAGGAAGCCCTAGATTAAAGTGGTATGCCTATGGTATTCTATACATGAAACATTACATTATTCCCTATATTTCAAATTCATTCTTTATGAAGGTGGTAATTGGTCATGGCGATTTCAACTCTCTCATCCTCATCCTCGAGATTGGGTTGGAAAGAATTACCCTCGAGGTTTATGCCACTACAATAATGAGGAAATAAGATAAGTCCACAATAAAAAAACTAAAAACAAAATGCAAGAGATGGTTGGGAAAATATTTAGTACATGGGGAAAATCCCAGTATGATCTCTACTTCCCTCATTATTCATCACTCAGTATTTAGAGTACTTGATGCTACCCTAATTAAATGAAACCCTTGTATTTCCCAACCCCAATGAGAAATAAAACAAAACACCTTAAGAGGTAATGAATTTAAATCTATCAAATGAAAAATCGAGCTTGTAAACTATCCAGCCATATCAAAGCATTATTATAAAGAAGTAAATGGTGTACTAGAGTAGTGGAAATATAATTCTAAGAAAAGGGGTAACTAGTGCATCCATGACCAATCCCTACTTGCATATATACACTCTAGATGTTGGACCACCATTAGTTGGTCACTTGGGTATGGCACCTAGCCTTGAAGTCTTTCCTAATACATTACCACATCTCCACTTGTACACATGGACTAACGTTTGGACTAGGACCTACAACTTCCCCTTGAGGGTTAGAAACACATATTAGGGTTATCCACCGATCCATCACAAATATAAAAGAGGCAACAAAAACATGCCACTTGGTCTAGTTAGATACTTGATGGTGATCATTGTGTGAAGTATTGATTGTGTATCTTACATTACGTATGGTCCTCTATGATGCTTCTATGGTTTGAGTTACCTAATTATGGATTGATTGGAACTTCATTATAAGGATATTTTGTGGGATTATTGACATCATAGTAATAGAAAATGTTATAGGTGATTTCCCCACCTACTAAGTAGTTGAGTAGAAGTTGTACTCTCCAAACCAAAGAGAGAGATTAACTTTGATGGTGCAATATTGCCCACCTAGGATAGGGAATTAGACTGATTGAGGGATTTATATAATTTTTGACATTACAAGGAATCCCAAAATGCTATAGCATTGAGCCCATGATGCTTAACATTGGAGATATTGATGATTTGAGCAGTGAACCTAGGATTCCCCTACCATGGTGTTGACACTATTTGATACGAATCACTTCATCCACCTAATAGATGATGATGGTCATCCTTAATATTACAAGATAGGGCTTGTACATCACATTGGAGTGCCAACAATTGAGCTAGTTAATTCCACATAAGCCCTTTTCCTCTTCTAGCAGTGATGTAGGGCACTTTTTGTTCGTGATTCTTGGCATAAAGATACCTTCGATGGCTTGTACATGATAATATGGAGCACTCATTAGCCCTTACCTCACATCTTGAGGCCATTTTGAGTTCATTTGAAAAAATAACTAAATATACTTGTGTATTTAGTGTAAATAAAATTAAAAAATACTATTTGACTTGATTATAATTATTTATTTTATTTAAACTATTTAGATATATTTAAAAAAAAAGTTGCAACTAAATAAATCTTTATATTTAGAAGGTATAAAATTATAATAAAATCTATAAAAATAAAAATAAAAAAATAAAGAAACAAAAGATAGAAAAAAGCATGGTATATGTTTAAAATAAATAAAGCAAAACAATATGATGACATGGTAATAAATTCATTGATTGTTGAAAAATATATATTAATAATTATAGAATTAAATGCCACAAAAAAAGTGCTTACGAATTTAGAGATGGCATTAATACATTATGATGGATTTAAATGTAAAACAATAAAAATACGTAACGAATTAGATATGATATTAAAATAGTTTTTTGTTGTTTCATAAATTTAGTGTTAAAAGGAAAATTAAATTCATGTTATATAAACATGTTTCTGATTCCATAGCTCCTCCAGCAGTGTGGTAAGAAGCTGCAACTACCTATACAAACATTCTAAAGACGGTGGTGCTTCCTCATGGCTAGGTGATGAAACATTTCCATGAGCCAATTCACCCTCATGAATATCCTCAACACAACCATCAACCTCCACTTCTCCTATGTGCCTGCAATGGCCAACCAGGACTTCGTGAGGTCACCCACCTTGCACAACATGCCCCCTTCGTCTAAGAATTCCACTATATAATCTAGAACACAAAGACCAATTTAATTCAAGCACCCAAATGTTGTATCTTGGTAATCAAAACCCGCTTCAAAACTCAGCAAGATAAAAATTGTCAGAAATCACATATTCTTCCACAATTATCAGTAAAGAAACACCCCCGTGATTATAATAATAGTTCACCACCCTAGAGACCAAAGCACAAGCCCCTCTAGCTTGCATTACCCTTTCACTCTAAAGAAACCACTCAAATGAGCATGCATAGGTTAGCGGTCTATGCATAGTCAACACCCCCCTACCACATTCCCAAACTCCAATATCTAGAAAAATCAGCTTCCGAGAAAAGAGAATTATTCAGGCAATAATCTCATTCACATGTTTGTAGAATCTTTTGGGTGTCCTATGCAACTTTTCTATGGCCCCATGTTTGGCCACATTCATCAACGTAAACATTAACCTTCATGTTATTTTAATATTATAATATAGATATAAAATAAGTAGTCATATATATATTCTTTCCATGCGTCAACTCCAAACTAAATGAAAAAGAACTGGATATCTCTTTCATTTTGAGTTACACACCACCAAAATGTTTTAATCATAATTTTCTTTTTCATTTACGAATTTAATATAATATCATAATTGTTTTTTATTTACCAATTTAATATAATACTACTACAACATACTACTACAATATAAATCTGGACATTTATCTATACTACTACAACATAGACACACAGACACACACATTCGAGTCGTATGTCAACTCCAAGATAAATAAGGAAAAATTACGCATCTCCATCATTTTGAGATAGGTGCCATTAAAAGTTTTGAATCATTCTTTACAACTTTTTCAATTCTTTTATATACGTAATACATACTTGCCAATCTTCCCTTTTTGTTAATGTATTTTAAGTTCTAATTCATATAAAATATTGAAGGAATTATACATCTCCATGATGCCATTGAATTAGAAAGCACAAATTAATTAAATGAAAAATATCCTTCACTTTATTTATTGATTGTTTACACTGAATTTCTTCTTGCCATCAATTTTTTCTAAATGTCTAGTATGAAATTTTATTAAGTATTAACATCTCCTTCATATTACTGAGTGGAAAAAAAAGTTTAACAAAGGAAAAAATATTTTAAATTCAATTTTTTTCTCTTATAAATGTTATGTTGATATAAAATTCCCACTAATTTGGGTGGCAATTGATGGTTGTCCTAAATGCATTTATCATCACCATGCATTCACATAGAAAGTGGCTCTCATCCAACTTTAATATGCCCACTCAGTATTCTAATCCATCGATTTTCATGTTGCCTAATCCACTGCTCCATATCCTTTGTGTGATCTCCTTGTACTTAACAATAATGCCTCATTCACTTGCTTGGTGATGGAAAACATTATGTATCTCTAAATATTTCTTGGCCCTTTTGTCACCCAACCTGTTCATTGTTCATCACTCACCCTGTCATACTATTATTTCCTTCCAAAAGAAAAGCTACAATTCCCTTAGTGATTTTAAATTCCTCCTCCTCATTCGCCCACGTAATACTATGGTTCAAGAGAGAAGATGTGTAAGCAATGGAGGCGATGGATGTAGTCGTGATCGTCATCCCCATGCTATAGATTTTGACGAAAAAATCTAATGTCTTCATTCCAAATATTCATGAAGGCATACCACACAATGTATCCTCCATGGAAGCTGATGAATTGAGGAACATAGGTGGTGCGCATTGGGCCTCGAAAGTTTACTAGCTCAACAGTTATGGAGGAAACAACAAGCCAAAGAAGCTTTTAACATTTCTTAAAGTCAGTTTTGCTTGAAATATAATAGAGATTTTATAGAATACTAAAGGTTTTAATTCATTTATATGTTCAAAGATTAATTTTAAAGTACAAGAAATCTCAATATTACTTAAGAATTGTGATCTAATTTAAAAGAAAACGGCCAAAAAAATTATAATCTAAACTAATTTATAAAATATTTTAATAATTCATAATTAAAATAGGACCTAAAAGTATAAAAAAAAAGGTTATTATTAAAAAACATTTGATTATTTAAAGGATTATTAAAAAGAATTATTTAAAGTTTTTTTAAATGGTGGGAAAAGTTATCATATTTTAGTTGTTAAACTAAGATTACAATAGCCATCACATATTGCTATCTCTTAATTCAGAGTTACTCATCATTATTCATGGAAAGCCACATCACGAGTAATTACATTGACGGTGGTTAGTAAGGCTTCATACTCTTTTTATAATTATCATTAATTTTTTTTCTTATTTTTGCTAATATTTATTTAAATATTATATCTTAAATTTTAATTATTTTCCATAAAGGATTTGATGTAACATAAAAACCGTAAAATTAATCTGATGTAATAAATACTTCTTGTGTATAAAAGAAACTAAATATAAGTAAATATTAATTCATAAAACTATAAATAATAATTCACTATTCAACATTAAATACATATTTCAAACTTTCACCATTATCATTTATCATTTTTAAGATAAAGAAAATTATATGAAAATTTGATTTTCTTAAAAAGACAATTTAATTGTAAAAATAAATATTATGTTATTAATATAAAATATTTATACACATTTTTAAATTTTAGCATAACTAAGATGTAAAATTAGAATAACATGTTTTCATTTAAATATTTTTGTGAATATATAATCATTATGTCAGTGAAACATAAAATGTTATGATAAAATTATGTAAACCTTATCACTTAACCTTTTTTGGAGTTGTGTATGAAATGCAAACAAAATTACCATATATGGTTTTTTGTTTTAACTTTCCATATTTTTTTAAATATGTTTCAATTTATAAATTATTATTTTAAAAATATATTTTAATTTATAAATTCTTACTTTACACAACCATATTAATAATAATAATTGAAAAGCAAAAAACTCCAAAATACTAAGGAAATTTACCGTTACTTAATTTTTTTTTACTTACAGTTAATTATTTAATTTACAATAAGAAACGACTTCGCTGAAAAAAAATTCCATTGCAAAAGTGGGAGTGGGAGACCTCCCTAAAATAGAAATATCTATGATGCATGAGTTTGTCGGAATCTCTTGAGAAGCCGGGGTGAAAGCGGTATTGTCTCAAGTATATTCGTTGATCTGTCGAAAGCCAAAGAAAGCCGAAATATCCGATCATTAAAAAGCCAAAGAAAGCCGAAATCTCCGCTGATCTGTAAAAAGAAAAGAAAGCGGTTATCTAAAGTATATCCGCTTATCTGTAACAAAGCAAAGAAAGCGGAAGAGGTAGAAAGAAATTTAGTTTGTGATATGTTTTCTGGAAAGAGTCTCCATTTGGGTGTCTGGCTCTTGTGTTTTTTAGGTAAAATTTAATGTTCAAAATTTGTATGTTGACAGGAGGATGACAATGGATTTCTGTTGGATGCAATTTTGATGAATTCTCTTTCTGTCGATGAGCACATTGGATTTCGTCTGGAACTATTCCAGAAGATCCTCTGCTATTTCTTGATTCGGTTATTGATTTAGATATACCCTCTGTCCCTTTCTATATAT
>APFE030218318.1:0-13300 GCA_000404065.3 Pinus taeda | reverse complement strand
GATTTCCCCACCTTTTGAAAAGATTTAGGAATCAGTATGGTGTAACATCTAGGTTGTCTTTCAATGATGAACTTCCGCTGTCAAGAAAGAAATCAGGGTCAGAAATGAAACTCAACCCAAAGTTTCATATGCATGAGAAGCCTAATCATTAAACACATTGCCTCGATCTCCATTTCGATTTTTGTGGAATGATTGATGATCTATGCAGACGATATTATTAAAAAATCCAAGAAAACAACTAGACACATAGGAAAACGCTTTAATTCAATTTACAGAAATCGAGCTGTGTTAATAAAATTTCTCTCTCATTCATTCAGGTGTACCAGAGTCATTTACGTGTGATGGAGAGTCGAATCCCTCAGATAGATACACTACAAGGAATTAACTCAAACTTTGTCATATAGGAGTGTTTGTGAGTGGTGGATTTGAGACAATTGTTGCGAATCCGGATTCTATGCCATAGTTCTATTTATCCTCTCTATTCATTCCCATATAAATGCAACCCACAAGAACATAATATATTTCAAAACGACATAAAGATTCCCGAACATCGCTCATAGGTCAAAAAAGGTGTGATCCGTTAAAGCAAGGTTTACCTCAAAAAAGCGTGAGATGCTTTTCTTGAAATTTTCGTACAAATAGTTTGGGTTTTCTTTTCAAGAAATTATTTCCAAGAAATTCTCTACATATGTCAAAAAAGCTGTGATCCGTTAAAGCAAGGTTTACCTCAAAAAAGCGTGAAATGCTTTTCTTGAAATTTTCGTACAAACAGTTTGGGTTTTCTTTTCAATAAATGCTTTCCAAGAAATTCTCTACAGAACCACGTCATGTATCCGCGTCCATGCAAATTTGGAATTTTCTTGAAATTTTCGTACAAACAGTTTGGGTTTTCTTTTCAAGAAATGCTTTCCAAGAAATTCTCTACAGAACCACGTCATGTATCCGCGTACGTGCAAATTTGGAATGTTCATACTCGAATTTTAATTTTCGGTAAATAATACATTCGTCCGTGCAAAATGGAATGTTCATGCTTTAATTTTAATTTTCGGTAAATAATACATCTATAATGTTGGCCTACGCCTTCTCTCTGTAATCTTGGTCGACGCCTTGGTCGACGACTTTTCTGGTCCACTTCTTCTAGCTGCTAGCAATTCAATTGATATTACATGGTTAACTATTTTGTATAGAGACAGCTCGTTATATTTTTCTATTTCTAGCGGTTATGTTTTTCTATTTGTGTATTAACGCATTCAATATAATTGACAGTTCGTTATGTTTTTCTATTTGTGTCTTAACACATTCAATGTAATTGATAGTTCGTTATATTTTTCTATTTCTCTCGTAATGCATTCAATATAATTGACCGTCTTTATTTAGCCTCAATATTAATATAGTCAAATTAATTTTTTAAAATTTTATTTATTTTCCAATTGAAAATCAAATTTTTTTATTGAATATTATACTTGACACGAAATACTTTATGTAATATAAGTTAGTTTAAGTTTTTTTGTTTTGTGCTTTTTACTATCAATAATTAATATTCTTTCAAAATTAATATAAGTGACCGAAGATAGCTAGTTATATTTACCTATTTCTTTCATTTTTATGTACTCAATAATATATATAGCATATTTTCATTTAGGTTCACTATATTTTTTACATGTCTTTAATTAGGTTTCAATTGTAATAGATTACTCTTAAGTTTGATATGCATTTTTTAATTTGAAAATAACAAGTTTTTTATATCAAATTATATATTTACTCTTTCAAATGTTATTCATAACTCAAAGTTAAGATGAAGTCAAAATTAATTAGATCGATAAATATGTTTCTTTTATAATAAAATAGGGATTCCTAAAATTTAATTTAATTATTAAGTATTATTAGATTTATGGTAGGACCATTAAATGTTCTATGGCTTTTTTAGTGGTATATGCAACTCAAGGACTCAGATTTATGTGCAAGGTAGTTATGCTTATCATTTTAATGAAACTGATTAATTAACAAAATATCATATGAGCAAGTTTCATATTTAATGAGTTATGGCTTTTCGGCATGTGATATTGAGAAGCCATGACTCTGGCCCATGGTATCATGGTATCGTAGCATTCCCTATTTATAGATTAAGAAACTCCTTAATAAAGTGGATATAAATATTCATTGATAAAAATCCTCTTTTGTGCTTTCTGAAATAAATATATGCTTAACTTATAATAATAATAATAATAATAAAATAGCTAATTTCATGATTTTTTAAATATTACCATTGTGAGATGTATTAACATACACTAGTCATTTAATTAATATAATTGTTCTATTACCTAAATTTCTAATAAAAGTGTGTTATTTTTTTTAATATTGATAATTTAAATACATTTTAAATATTTTAAAGCTACATTAATATAAAGGTTTCAAATATTTGAAAATACATTTTATAGTGAATACTCCGGTGTTTACCACTTTTGTTAATGATAAGGAGAGTGAGATAATTTATCTTATTTTGGTTATTGGATTTCTGTGTTTAAATTTTTTTAGTATAGAGTCTTCTCAAATAACATGCACACTTTGCTTTGTATGGTTTAAAGTGTAGAAATAATTATGATTTTTTTTTGCTTCTTACTTTGTCTTTCTCTTTTTTTGTGGTTGTAATTTTAGATATATTATGTTAATTTTTTATTTATTTTTTATACAATATTGAACAATTAAAAGTTTATCCTAGAAGACTAGAAAGAAAATTCTTAGTTTAGAGAATGTATTCTTTAGAGAAAACTTTTCTCCAATCTTGCATCCTTGTATTTTCAAAAAGGCTATAATTTATTCTAGAGCACTATATGATTTAAAAGATTATTTTATTTCACTATACCATAGATTATGTACTTGACATATACAAATATATTTGCATGCTATGCATATCCACTATAGAGTAGATTCATTGTCATTTTGAGAACAACTTTGTATTTATACATAAGGTGATGTCTACTAAAAATATCAAAACGTTACATTTTCTTTACTCATGGTTGATGTTGTATTTCACATTAGTAACATATAACAAGAAACAACTCAACAAGACTACACCCCCCATAATAAGAACTTTTAGCAGTTTTTTTCTTTTTTAACTAGTGCAACCATATAAATTAAATGACTTGTATACACATTAATCTATGATAAGCATAAAAACGCTTACCCCATTATACATATCACATTACCAAGATAAAAATAATCACAAAATTTAACTAAATTATAAATTTATTTTCAATATTCTATGACATTTTTAGTGGTATATGCAACTCAAGGACTCGGGTTTATGTGCAAGGTAGTTATGCTCTTTTTATCATTTTAATGAAATTGATTAATTAACAAAATATCATATGATGAAGTTTCATATTTAATGAGTTATGATTTTTTCGGCATGTGATATTGGGAAGCCATGACTCTGGCCCATGGTATCGTAGCATTCCCTATTTATAGATTAAGAAACTCTATGTAATGTAGATATAAATATTCATTTATAAAAATCCTCTTCCATGCTTTCTGAAATAAATATATTCTTAACTTATAATAATAATAATAACAATACTAATAATAGTAATAATAATAATAATAATAAAATAGTTAACTTCATAATTTTTAAAATTTTACCATTGTGAGATGTATTAACATACACTAGTCCTTTAATTA
The DNA here is from genome assembly GCA_000404065.3 of Pinus taeda. NCBI lineage: Eukaryota > Viridiplantae > Streptophyta > Pinopsida > Pinales > Pinaceae > Pinus > Pinus taeda. The sequence continues at coordinate 9,622 of APFE030218318.1, read as the reverse complement.
ATTTAATTGTTCTATTACCTAAATTTCTATTAAAAGTGTGTTATTTTCTTTAATATTGATATTTTAAATAGAATTTTAAATATTTTAAAGCTACATTAATGCTAAATGGTTTATATATTTGAAGATACATTTTACAGTGAATACTCCAGCGTTTACCACTTTTGTTAATGATATGGATTTGTGTGTTTAAATTTTTTTAGTATAGAGTCTTCCCAAATAACATGAACAGTTTGCTTTGTATGGTTTAAAGTGTAGAAAGAATTTTGATTCTTTTTTCCTTCTTACTTTGTCTTGCTCTTTTTTTGTGGTTGTAATTTTAGATATAATTTTTTAATTTCGTTTTAGTTTTTATACAATATTGAACAATTAAAAGTTTATCATAGAAGACAACAAATAAAATTCTTAGTTTAGAGAATGTATTCCTTGGAGAAAACGTTTCTCCAATCTTGCATCCTTTTATTTTCAAAACAAGTATAATTTATTCTAGAACACTATATGATTTAAAATATTATTCCATTTCACTATACCATAGATTATGTACTTGACATATACAAGTATATTTTCATGTTATGCATGTCCACTATAGAGTAGATTCATTGTCATTTTGAGAACAATTTTGTATTTATATATAAACTAATGTCTACCAAAAATATCAAAAGGTTACATTTTCTTTTCCTATGGTTGATGTTGTGTTTCACATCAATACTGTATAACAAGAAATAAATCAACATGACTACACCCCCCATAATAAGAACTTTTAGCAGTTTTTTTCTATTTTAACTAGTGCAACCATATAGATTAAACGACTTCTATATGGATTAATCCATGATTAGCATCAAAACACTTACCGCATTATACATCTCACATTACCAAGATGAAAATAATCATAAAATTTAACTAAATTATAAATTTATTCTAAATCTATATGCCCACATTACCATGGAAATTCTTAACTCAAATAAATGTGTCTTCTTACAATAGCATGGGCCAATATGATGGCTTATCAATACCACATGTCCAATATGATATATGTTGATATGATGTTTTCTATAATTAAACAATTCAGCATCAATAAATTAAAATAGCATAATTGACTTGGAGATAAATCTTAACCATTGATATGTTTTGCCTTTTTCCCGAAAATTTCCTCTGAATTTGTTTAATCTTAACTTTGGATTGAGGTATTTGTTATGATTGATTTATCTCTTCTTCATGTGTAGGTTCTTTAGGTAAAATTTAGGCCCAAAGACTTACCTTGGAGGGTTTCATTTCTATTTTATCCTTAAATTCCTATTTTCATTCCATATGTCAGACAATAGTACACTTGTTCATGCTTCTAGTTTAGTGAACACCAGTAGGTTTGAGAGTTTTGACATTATTATCATTTGAAACACAAGGATTTTCTTCATGAAATAATTATTCGCAATCATTCTATACTGAATGATGATATGGTGATTGAAAAGGACTGTGAAACGAAGGGTTATGCCCCCAAATGATGTTTAACTAGAATATAGGTTAAATTGTGATGAAAAAGTGATCATTCAGAGTTCTTGCAATGTGACTGGTATTTGTAGGACATTTTAGTTTGGAACTTATATAGATAAAGGGGAAAATTATGTTTATGTATGAGAAATACCATTAAGGACCTTTTGTTATAAATAAAAGCCATAATATTTCACTCTTCATAAGTAACATAAAATGCAACAAAAGCACTAAACTACACCATTTATATTTCAGAGAGGAAATCAACATACCTTTCTCATGATATCCACAAACATTACTAACTATAAGTTGCTTCGAGGGAATGTCACACATTGCACAATTTTTAGACCATTTCTCTCTCTCAAAGGGAAGATGAGTAGTTGCTGCAATGAAATCAATATTTGCATCCATCTCTATATCAGCCACTCAAGCTTTATTCATATCAAAAGAAGAGGAAAAACCTTGATAATCCCTTTACTTCAACTCTGAAACAATTGAAGTAAATCCCACTAGCTGACCTAGTGGAACAAGTTTGCACATTCAATATATGCCTCTACTATCTCACCTAAAATGGATTTAAACTGGATAAGGGGTGCCACGGTTAGAATCCTAGACAGTTTTAACTAGGAACCAAGGTGAAACATAGAGGGAAAATGCACAACAAGTGGGTTACCAAACCCTAAATTACATAGAAATGTAAAAAAATATGAACAAAATAAATGAAACAACAAGGTTATAGTAACCTTGAAACACCAAGGGATTAACTCAAACATTGATAGTTAGGATCTATGATACATAAACATTAGTAGATGTCATATATGAGTGTCTATGAATGGTCAATTTGAGAAAAAATGTACAAATCAAGATTAATATACCTAATGAGAATGCCAAATCACCCATAAAACTATGACACAAATCTATAAGGAATAACCCTTAGCCCATGTTAGTGTCGGTATCTTCATCCCTCCATCAGTGATCAAATTTCTCTTTTTGCATGCATATTAGGTGTCCCATCCGATCACCTGCGTTCCATTAGGTCATGGATCAACTGATGGTAGTGGTTCATTATCAATTTCCCTTATGGCATTTACCTGCTGGCATGCTTTCACATGTTTAGGTCATTTACTGTCATTTTGTCTCATTTCAATTACCAAAATCAGTTTTAGGGTTTTTAGTCTCACTAGGTCTAGGGTTTTCCACCATGGTCATCCAAAACACAATAAAAGGTCAGCAGGCACATGAGGAGGTTTTATAAGTTCATAAGATCATAAATTTACTGATGATATGACCCAATAAATGGTTTTTACCTCAAAACTCTATTTTGAGGTTAAAACAAAGTTTTTTTTATTTCTATGTACAAATTTTATGTAATTTAAAGTGTTTTGTATATGTAATAATTTCCAGCCGCTGCCCTTGGTCACCTTGCCAACTCCAGCCACTACAAGAAACAAAAGCATCAATACAAGTTCATCAAGTGATCAAGAAAAGTCAATTCAAATGAAAAACAAAGTTTATGAGCAAAAGTGACTTTGACATTATAAAAGTGGGTTTCAAATAAGGAAAAATTAAAAGGCATCCATATATAAAGTGAAAACGTACTAGTCATATATTTCATTGTGCAAGACATCCATGAAGAGCTAAAATCACGATTTGGAGGAAAATTGGACAAAAGAAGGTGAAAACCCTGTTTTTCTAGCAAATCTTCCTGACGTTGTGCATCAGAGGTAGTGCACTGCGCATAAGGCTGGCGCTGCACATCAGCGGGTTTGTGCTAGTGTAAATTTACAAGGGCATTACGCATTGGGCCCAGTGTGTTGTGCATCAGTCAAGAAGTTGCCAAAACATTCCAGATCACCCAAAAACCCTCAAAAATGTTGCATTTGTCTCCTACAAGTATGTTATCATTGTTCTTGAGCTGAATTTGATCTTCTACATGTTTTCTTCATAAGTTTTCCATCTTGAAACTCAAATCCTAGCTTGTCTTCATCAATTTCCATTTCATTGTAAAGCTTTCACTCCATAACCAAAACCCACATCATTTTCCCCTTTTCTATATTTCATTTCCATAAATTAATTAATTAATTTCATTTTCCATATCCCACTCCCCTAAGGAAACTCACTCCCTTCATCCCCAACTCCATTTCACATTGGTAAAATCTCTTCATACTCATCTCTCTTGTCCTCCCTCATTATCATATTCCACCATATCATCATCACATCACTTCCCTAGGACAAGCACCATGACAAGAAGCAGTGAATCAAGTTATGAAGAGGAAACACTTAGTGACAGCTCAAGGGAAAGAAATGTATAGCCTAGGAGACCTCACAAGGGTGGAAAAATTATTACAGACGAACCTATTAGCATGATTGAACTCCTTGCTTGCCCTCTTGCTACCACATGTTTCAGATACCAGTCTTGCTTTTAGTTTTGTGAGATGGTTGAGAGGGTTAAATACCATCATGAGTTGGCAATGAAATTTATCATAAACATGGAGAATAATGTGGTGAACCTTGCTTGGATCAATTTCACTCTTTCACCAGCTATTATTGCAGAAGCCACTAGAATGCCAGATGTAGGGGAAAAGTGGAATAAAAGGCATAATATCAAAAAGCAGGATTATGAACCATATATTAAGGCCAAATATCATGGTAAACTAAGTAGGGTATTTCCTTTCAAGTTCTTGGAGGACCGATATGTTGCACTTATGAAACTTATCATCAAATACTTCACATGTGAGGGTAGGTTCGCCAAACACTATGGCTACCATATCAGATTACATATGCAGTTCACCAGGGTCAGAATGATGAGTATTCCATATTTCATGTGCAAAAACACAGAGAGGATGACTGTGATTGTAAAAAGAAAACCATACCCAAAGTAGCTCAAAAGTATTTATCACTTTTCTGTCATCAAATTATTGTTTTGCATCAGCTCACTCAGTTGGGAGTGTCATGGGAAACTTTCATTGCCCATGAAATCTTCAAGGGGCCTCAAATTTTTGTAGATCTTGAAGAGGAAGGTGAACTTTCCGGGCAACAAAAAGAGCCTGAAAGAAAAATTGATGAGGCTCATATTCCTATGTTTGTAACTTATGAGAAAGGAACCAGGAGGCTTTTTGCAGCTACCAAACAAGTACTATCTCCACCAAGGGTGGAAGGGGTCTTGCTTTCTTCACTGGATCACAGGAAAATGCTATCTTCACCTAGGGTGAAAGGGGCTTTGCCTTCTTCTTCAACTGAACAAGTACAGGTCAAAGACAAAGGAAAGAAACAAGTACATCATGAAGGTCCTACTGAAGGGCAAGACAAAGATTTTGTTTTGGTTGAGGAAGATGACACTGATTTGGGTTCTCAAAGCTCATGACTCAAGGATGTGATCATCAAAGAGAAGGAGGTTGAAATCCAAGCCTTATCACTTGACCTAGAGAGGGCCAAATGGATCATTAACTTTCTTGAGCAAGAGAACAAGCAACTGGAGGACAAACACGCAATAATGAAGCTGCAAACAATTAGAGAAAACCGGAAAGTGGCAAAAATAAGGAAAATCAAGATGACATCAATTGAGAAAGAAATTGAGGCTGACCGAGAATCATGGTTGGAAAGAGTGAATATCCACCTTGAGAAGATGATTGATAAGGCTAACAAGGAGAAGAAAACGATGCACTACATGGCTTATCATTACTTAGCTCAGAATAGAATTTGCAAGACAAGGATAAATGGCCTAAAAGCTAAGTTAAAGAGAGCCTTGAGAGCCAAAATGGAAAAAGACAAACTTAAAATTTTGGGTGGAGCTTCCTTGGCTCAGAAAAGAAATTAATAAGCTTTCCTCTTACCAATTTTGAAGCAATTTTGAGAAAATTCCATCATTTCATGGAAACATAATGAAATCAAGAAAGTTTCATAAGTTTTGGAGGAGTTTTGGGTCACCTAAAGGGGAAAAAACACCTTAAAAATGCCCTCTTTGCCACTTTTTGGACCCATAGGAAGCAGTCTTGGGAGAAATGATTTTTGGAGGGGAAAATGGACTCCTTATCCAAAAATTCCAGTTGTCCTAGAAATTATATAGTTAGAGCTTTCCAACATTATTAGTGGATCTATCAGAGTCGTATGAGAATTCGATGCCATCAAGCTCAAGGCATTGCGCATCATGCAAAATTTTGCCAATTTTGCCTAGAAACTCAGGAAGTTTGCTGTCACTTTGACTTTTTCTTCTCTCTTTGGTAAATTGATGATGTAATATGTTCTAATATTATATACTATGATGTAAAAATGATGAAATATTACTTGAGGGGGTAGATACATCTGTTAGAGTTGATTTAAATGAATAGTTGGCTAATAATTTTGCAGAGCTTGCAAACTTAATTAGTGGATCTATCAGAGTCATATAAAATTTCAATGCTATTAGGCTTAGAGCTATTTTAGTAAACACTTAAAAAATTAAAACGCTTGTTAAAATGTTATAAAATGCTTAGGGCTTAGGGTTTAAAATGTTATAAAATGCTTACGGTGTAGGGTTAATGTATTAGAGTTTAGGTTTTAGGGATTAGTGTTTATAACAATTTAGTAAATGAATTTAATAATAACTTAAAAGAAAAGTTGCAAACCTCTTGTTAAAATGTTATAAAATGCTTAAGATATAATGTTTAGAGTTTAGGATTTAAAATGTTATAAAAGTCTTAGGGTTTAGGGTTTAAAATTTTATAAAATTATTAGTGATTATGGTTTAGGTTTGATAACATTTTAGTGAATGATTTTAATAAACACTTAATAAAGAGTTACAAAATGCTTGTTAAAATGCTATAAAATGCTTAGAGTTTATGGTTTAGGATTTAGGGTTTAAAATGTTAAAAAATGGTTATGGTTTTGGGTTTATTATTTAGGTTTTATAACACTTTAGTAAATGATTTTAATAAACACATAAGAAAAGCTACAAAAAACTTGTTAACATGTTATAAAATGCTTAGGGTTTTGTGTTTGGGTTTAAAATGTGATAAAATGTTTAGGGTTTAAGGTTTAGGTTTTAGGGTTACAACATTTTAGTAAATGCTATTAATAAACACTTAAAAATATTACAAAAGGCTTGTTTAAATGTTCTAAAATGATTAGGGTTTAGGGTTTAAAATCTTATAAAATTCTTACGGTGTAGGGTTTATGGTTTAGGGCCACTAGCGTATTGAGGAGTGGCTCTTGAATCATTATTTGATCTTTGAAATAAATCATATGGGTTAAAACTATGGCCACCATTATTGAGGAGGAATGCTTTTGCGTAGCCAAAAATCTAGGAATTTTTCCAATGGAGTCAACATAATTAAAATTTATTCTATTGAATTCCATTCGAGTTTTTCGAAAGCTACATTTAATTTTTTACATTAATTTTTTTCCAGGTCACATTTGGTAGGGAACTTCCACCCCCCCCGCCACCCAACCTATTTTGAGGATGGTACCCAAGGCAAATCTAATATTCTTCAACATAGATGGCTAGGTTAAAAAAGATTCAAATCCTTCACAAAAATATACTCATTATCAAGTTGACACACCACATATGGAAATAGGACTTAGGCGGGGAGAATAATAATCCATTACAAAACTACTTGGGCTAAACCGAATTGATGACTATGACAACCCAAATAGTGGCTTAGATGTTATTTTCCTTTTATAATTCTCTATAGGAGTTCATTTTCAGGTCCAAGTTTTGTAATACCAACAAAACCCGATGCAGTGTCTCCTATATGGCTTCTAATAGATCATCTATATAATAGTTATTCTCTCTAGACAAAATGTCTACATCTTTAGTCTCAAGCCAATTTCAAGATACATTTTCTTATTCTCTTGCTCTAGTTAGTACAATGTGACAAAGGGTAGAGTTTTTCTCCTACTAAATCTTCTATTAGGATCATTTAGTTCTTTTATTTGTGCTCACAGTCTTTCGTGCAAGCAATTCCCATGTTCATGTTCATGTTCGTAGCTCTTCCTGCTCCTAAAGGAATTAAGAAACAAATCAGGAGCATACAAAAAGATTTTCTATGGGGCAGACAAGAAGAGAAAAAGAAATGGGCTTCAATACCCTAGGACAATATCTATAAATGGAAGGTCATGGTGGCTTGGGGCTTCATGATCTTGAAACCCTTAGCAAAGTTTTGGGAGCTAAACTCTAGTGGAGGTGGATCAAGCAATCAGAAACTCCCTAGGCTAAGCTATGGAAACAAAAATATGCCAAGAATTGGTAGGTGAGGGATCACATTAGAATGTCAGGGAATATTAAGGGCTCTCACATTTGGAACCTTTCCTGGGAAAATAAAGATATTGTTCAGCAACATAGTTTCTGGGAGATTTGAGTTGGGAACCTAGCATGATTTCACGACGATAACTCGCAATAGGAACCCAAATTGTATAAAGATGAATTAGTAGCTCTCAAGAATGACATAGACAACAAAGGTATACTTATGGTAAATGACTTCTGGGACCAGGTAAGGACCAATGGAAAATGGAGAATTTGGAATGATCTAGGCCACAGTGAAGAGAGCCCCTTGAAGGCCCTAGTAGACTCTCTTGGTCAGGATCTAGAGCATAGGAAGATTTTGGTATCCTCCTTGCATGACCAAGTAAGATGGGGAAAGAACACCAAAGGGAACTTTAACCTCAAAGAAGATAAACAGGTAGTAACAGGATTTAACTACCTAAACCCTGATCAAGTTTGGAAGAATATTTGGCAGAGCCCCCACTGGATGAAAATAAAGCTATTTATTTGGCTAATTCATCATAGGAAAATTTTAACTCGGGAGAATATCCTAAAAAAAGGCTTCACTGGACCATACAAATGTTACCTTTGTGGCTCACAAGAGGATACATTGGATAACCTTCTCAACCTCTTCTCTTTCACCTCCACCATGTGGGAGTGGGTGGCCTCAATATTTAGGCACACTGATAGGGATAGATTCAACATTTCTAACACTTTGAAGAATTGTAGGAAAAACTTTTCAAGGAATGAAATCATTAGTAAAGCCTAGACCCTAGTTTCAAGCTTTCTCATCTAGGATGTTTGGAAAGAATGCAATAGTCGGATCTTCAAGAACAAAGAAAGCAAGCCCCAACACATAATTGACCAAATTTTAAGGAAACTCAAAGAGACAGTGAGAAGCTTGTTGAGGAGACTTTCTAAGGACCCTCCTCTGCCCCAAGATGCGTGTATTCTACTTCATTTGGGTCTCCAGTCTATAGGCCCATCGAGCATAATCAAGGGTTTTAGCCAAAAAAATGTAGATATAAATATTTGGAAGCCTCCTTTACATGGTTTCTTAAAGGTCAATATAGACGGACCATCTAAGGGAAACACAGGGTTAGCTGATTTTGGGGGTGTTATAAGAGATGAACAGGGTCAAATAAAGGAGATCTTTCATGGCCACTAGGGGAAGGCCACTAATAACATGGTGGAACTCATCAGATTAGAGCAATGCTTGGAAATATTGGTGGATTAAAATTCACACAATGTCATCATTGAAGCAGATTTGGAATTGATTATTGGAGTGGTCAAGAAAATATGCAATGGTACATCACTGTATAAAGTGTCAAAATACTGGAGGCTATTGCAGGTCTTTCACCATATCTATACCCACCTACAAACCTTAAAAATTATAAGCTTTTTCCATGTGAAAATAAAATCTAACATGTTAGCTCATTAATAAGGAAAGGGACATTCTTCACGCTTGGGAGTTGTTACCCCCAGGCAAATTGTTAGAGGATTGTCTCTGTCAAGGTACCAAAGATAGGGGTTGATGGATTGACAAGATGGATCTAAGAGGCTCAAGAGACAGGTGGGAGGACGTGGAAGCCTAAATTGTTTGCTTGTTGTTTGGTAGCAGTCCGTAGATTGTATTGGCATTAGTCTTCCATTAGATTTGAGCAAATTGTTAAGATCAGCAGAGGAAGGCCAAGGATGAAGTGGCTTGAGGACTGATTCTAGACAGATAAATGTCGATTGATATAGATCTATGGTTTTTAGGTGAGGAAGTTATGCTAAACCCCAAACCCTAAACCCTAAACAATAAACCCTGTAAACTAAACCCTAAACCATAGGTATTTTATAACATTTTTAAAAGCATTTTGTAACTTTTAGTTAAGTGTTTATTAAGGTAATTTACTA
>APFE030218300.1:0-14992 GCA_000404065.3 Pinus taeda | reverse complement strand
AAATAAATTATTTATAATTAAATTAATTTATTAATAATAAGCACCCATGGGACGTAGAGAAGATAATGACACGATGTTCTATCAAAGCACTTTGTGGTATAAAGGTCAGCAATTCGAAATTTCGTGGGAAAAAATCCAGCCATTCTAAGGGCTGGTATGGCCCATGTCGGGTGTGATCCCCAAGTGATTTTGATAGTTTAAATGCCCCTAGGTTGTGGTAGTCAAGCCACAGGTGAGGAGTTCCAATCATCTCAAGACTCACATAGCCTAGTAAACTAAAAGTATACATTAATAATAAGTGAAAATGACATTCAAATTATTATTAATAGTAAAAAGGGGGGAAGCTATTATAATAGGAAGAACTAAATAGAGAGAGATCTATATTAAAGGATAGAATGCTATCAATAAGATTAAAAAGGTTGGGGGAAGGGTGCAAAGGGATACATATATTTAATGTTATATAGATTTAGCATTAAATGGATGGTTAAGGAAGCACCAAATCTTAAGAAGACAAATGGGGGAGGGGATCAAGGAGTCTAAGGAAAGAAATAACTTTACAAATTTTATTTTGAAAGGGTCTAAAGACCTAAGGGAGACACGCCCAACGAGGGATGTGGGGGTGGAGTATCAGAGAGAGAGAGAGAGAAGCCAACAAAAAGGAAGCTTCAGATAAGGGGCTAGGGAGAGAGTGAGGGGAGGGTTGAGCATAGGTGGGGTAAAAGAAATAGTAAAAGAAAGAAATATTTCCAATCATTGACTAAGGCAATGGATAAGGGTTTCCAAGAGTCACTAAGCTTTAATCCTTCTTCCCCATTAAAGTTATCTACATTCTTTTCAATCTAAAGAGCTTCACGAATAAGGTGGGTGGACTAGAAAGGTACAAGGGATTGGATCTTAGTTTGGTCAAAGCTAATGAGGTGCTTGATTTTGAAGAAGTATTCTTCAAAAGAAAACTTTACGACTTGATTGTGTGTCATATCAAGAATGTGCTCCTTCAAATGGGCTTTAAAATACCTACCAATTTGGCCAATGTAAGACTTGCCACACAAATAGGGAATTTGGTAAACTCTTGGGTCAAGCATTGGATCCATCTTATCTTTAGGAAACCTGAATAATTGCTTCATGGTTTTGAAAAGTTTTAAGGTTAATTTTTTCTAAGAATTTGGAATTGTTATCAGTGATTCCTTTTATATAAGTAAGAGAAAGGAGAGCCTTGGGAGGGAGAAAAGGGCCATTGGGGTGGTGAGTGCGAGCAGATCTATAGGATTTATTGTTTTTTAAGGTTTTTGATGACTTTATGATTATTTTAATTTTAGCAATGTGAGATGTATTGTGAGGTAAGTGTTTTGGTGCTTGTTATGAATTGATGTCTATCAATGTTTACCAACCATTTAATTTATATGGTTGCACTGATTTTAAACTTGATAAAATGAGATGTATAGTAAAATACGTGTTTTGATGTTACAAACCATTTAGTATCATAATTATATTTTTTAATATATAAAATTCAAAATAATATTAAAAATGATTTCACTTTAAATTAAAATAATTTAGTCTGATTTAAAATTAACTTAATATTTCTTTTCGTAGGTCAAGATTTTCATTTATGAAAAAATGTTACATCGTTGCCTATTCTTTTCAAAAATTCTACTTGTCTCACTCTTACAAGTCATGTTGACCAATAGGTATTTTCCAAAAATCATTACACCATGCCAAAAGGAGTTTGCAGTCCAGGAGCAGAGAGGAACACAAAACCAAAAAACCCACAAGATCAAGGCACAACAAAGAGCCATTAGGATTCTGATGAAGTTACTAGAGCATGATTCTCTCATTGTGAGCCAAGGGGGGCGAAGGTCGAAATTCACAATGTACATGCTTTTCCATAAGGGCTAATCAAGAATCTAAACATTCCAGGCTTTCCTGCATGTGACATTGGTTACATTAAAGATGATCTAAGCTATCCTACATATGCCAATTATACATTTGAAGGTCATTCATGAAAGAGATAATGGTATTTTGGTCGTCATGCATGTCATTGAGAAGCACATCCAAAAGTGTTTCGAGCTATTTGTGCTGGCAGTAAGCATTTTCCAAGCCACCAGTGTTCTCCTATACGCTAGAAGAATTAGCTAGGTGAAAGGCTACTACCTTTGCTTGGTCCAAAGCCTCCAGGAAAGGTCGCCTTAACTTCCCCTCTCACCAACCCCCCAATAGGCTTAGCCATGCTAGTGTGGCATGGTATAACTATCTAGGGACCAAGTACACTAGAGCTTGGGGAGTGCACAAATAGGCCTTAGCAAAATAACCTCTCGTTCCAACAGAGATGAAAAACTCAACAGGAAATAATGGACACATGTATAACATATGGATTGAAACTTACCGTAGTCCCAACATTAGGGGAATTTTAAGGTTTGGAATGGGCCTCTTATGGAAAATAATAAAAGAATAGTTAATAAAATCAGAGTTATGAATTTTTATAGAAAAATGAAAGAAAAATATTTTTGTATTGTATTTATTGTTTATCTCCTTATAGGTTTACTCAAATGTTAGGTGTAGACACCTATTAGATGCAAAATTAAATTCTACATCCAAAGAGTACCCATTATGCATACTTTTGAGTATTCCCACATAAAAAAAATTGAAAATACATGAAAAAAGTGCATTGAACATACCTTTTTCATGTATTTTCAATTGTTTTTCAATGTGGGCCTACTTAGAAGTATGGAGAGTGGGTACTTGCTAGATGTGGAATTTAATTCGCATCCAATGAGTCTTTACACCTGACATTTGAGTAAGCCTATAAGGAGATAAATCAAAAATACAATTAACAAAAGTAGTTTTCTTCTTTCCCTCCAAAATATTTACCCCTGGGGATGACATCATCATGTTGAATCCTATTAGTTCATTTAAAGTGAAATTTATCAGTACATATATTGTTTCAAAGCTCATTTTTTACCTCAAAATTCTTCTAATGGGGAATCAGAAGACGATGAAAACTCCTTGTCCACAGGTAAGGATGACATAGTGCAAATAAAGTCATTCCAACTAGGCTAATGCCAAGCCACTAAAGGAGATATAGGTTAATTGGAAATTCAACAACCTACACCTTCTATTTTTGGTCAAACATATGTGATTAAAACCAATAAAGAGTACATAAAGCCAAGTATAATAGACCAAATAGACCATAAAATCTAATACACATAATAGAGTGAGAGAGGTGTCGAGACCCAAAATTAAGCCAACATAACTCTACAATAGGAATTGAAAACCAAGCTAACCAAAGACTTCGGTTTACCTCATAAACTAATTCAAGGGGGCTCAGTTGTAGTTTTGCTATGAAGATATGAATCACCTTCCATACCCCTCCAACGACTAATTGTTGCTAAGAGTTTAGAGTTTCCCAGATACAAGGGTCCTAAATTTTACTATCATGTGTTTGCAAACCACGAAGTCGCCTAAGGAAACATCACTGAGACAAGAGTCTACCTTCATATCAATTGAGAACTACATATACATGGCCACATTGAAGCCTACCCTCCCACCCCTTAAAACACAAGACCACTGACATTGAAAACCAACTATAAGGAAGGATCATGAAACTCCACTCTACACCCACCATGATATACAAGTAATGACACATGTATGATGCTCTTTATGAGCCTCAGGAATCGGTGAGGTGGTTAGTGCACCTCCCCGACCCCATGATTTCTTTGTTCATCCACCCCATTGAATTAAAATTAACTTAATATTATAAAAATAAATTTATTAAAATTGTAAATAAATGTTAGTAAAATAATTTATTTACATAGTAATAATTCTATTTTATATATTACTTTTTATCTTATTTATTCCCTGCCATAGGGTTAATAATTTATTCAAAAAAATATTGCTGTTGACATTATTTAAATTTACTAAAAGAAATGAGTTTGATTAATGTTTAATTTTGAAATATTTTATTAAATTTTCTAAATATTTATTTCATATTGATTGGTTCACCTCTATTTTACAATGATACATGTTCCACCAAAAATCTTATATTGTTGTACATAAAATGCTTTTGTTATCAATAAATTATTAAAACAATATATTTACAAGCTAACACCACAAATAAAGCACTAGTGTCACTTCATTCTATACACCAACTCTACAAGTAATTTCTATGTTTTCAATTAACAATCAACGAGAATAAAGAAGAGAAATATATTAATAATTGCGTGTGATAAGAACATTATAAAATGATATTTATAGATTCTCATTAAGGCGAGAGTAACAAATGATGACATAATAAATTAAAACATGTCATAGAGAGAATAGGGCATCTCATTACGCTTCGTGGAATAAAGAATAACAGGAACAACCATAAGCATGTGCTAAAATGTCTCACACGCTTGTTTCAATTTTTCTTAAAAAACTAAATTTGTTATGTGAACAACAAGAACATGGTTACAAATCTTACATGCTTATCGCTTCTCTTTTTTAATGGAATTTTAATTGTAATCTGATTACTTAGATACAGATGAATAACCTATATATAATTTTATAAATATTATAAATAAATAATGAATAAAAGGCCACGTCATTCTATATACCAGCTAATCAACACAAACTCAAGCAATAATTAAAATTGATGAATCAACTCATATAGAGAATATGGAAGTGCATGATTTGTTTATTGATATTAATTGGAACACCTGCTGTATATTTGGCAAAAGTAAAAAAAAAAATTTGAATGTATTTGTAAAGCAACTATTCCTCTTCATCATTTCGCATAAAGTCAACGATAATTTTTGAGCGTTGTAATTTTTTTTCAAGCCCAAACTTTGAAAGTGACCACAACCACAAAGAATACCGACTGTGCAAGTGTAAAGAGAAGCATTTGAATGGATGATGATTGCAACTATGTAGGAGAGCATTAAGTTTAAAAACTTTGAAATTTATTTAACAAATAAAAGAGGGGCACAATGAATTCTATTTTAGACAACCCTATTCACAACAACCACGCATTTGTGAATTTGTTTTCAAAATACTAAAAAGGTATTTACAAATTTGTTTGAATGACTTGCATTGACCAATTTATTAAAAAAAAATGACATTTTAAAATAATATGTTCTAAAATTTAGAAGTATTTGTTAATACATTTATTTGTATTTGTAATAAAATATATAAAATATTTATTTGAGAAATTATTTATGTAAATAAATTTATGTTACCTAATAGTTCTATAGCATATGGTGTTTTTCTTAGTTTGGTATCTTGGTTTCATAAAAATAGATATTTGATATCTTTATAACATGAAATAGCTTAAATTTAAATATGACATTTCTAATTAATTTGCAAAATGAATTTCTAATTAATATGTAAATTGAAGAGAGATAGTATAAAGATTATTAAAATAATTTATTTATAATGTTGCCTAATTTAATATTTATTATAATTTTGAAATCTAAAATAATTAAATAAACTAAATTAAGTATTAAGTGTAATTATATTTTCAATCCACATTATTATTGTTTTGATTTTTTAAAGTGAGACCAATTAGAAGTATTTAAATTTCTCACAAAAGTTATTTTGATTTTTTCTTACGTTTTAAATTTCCATCCATTATTATTTTTTTAAGCTTTATCCACGATATTAAATTTGTGTCATGGATGATTTAAACAATTTTAAACCAACAAAATATAAATATTTAATTATATTTATTATATTTAAAAAACAATAGTATCCACTACTAATGAACAACATTTAATATCGTATAAAATGCTAAAAAATAATAATAGATGGAAATTTAAAACATTAAAAAAATCATAGAATCATACAAATTTAATATCGTGGATAAAGCTTAAAAAAATTATAAATGAAAATTTAAAACATCAAAAAATAATTAAAAATAACTTTGGTGAATTATTTAAATAATTTTAATTACTCTTACTTTAAATTGCACTGCAAAGCCAATTTTCCAAATAATATAGATTGGTGTCTTCAACTTTCTGACTCATTTATGAAAGCCTATCTAAATAGTTTACAATGCACTAAGAATCCCAAAGTGAAACGTTTTATGCCAATTTAAGATTTCAATATCAAGCCTAAGAAATAACCGATATAAATGTCTTGTAGATACAAGTTTGACAACAAATGAAACTAGCACACGAATAGATTTTTACCTCTATCAACTAATCAATCAAGATTGCCCTCATTTTCTCATTGATTTCAACTTGCCTTGTCATATAATCTAGCAGTATGCAGCTAATGGTCTGGACATATGGACATATGGTGCTACAAACTTTTACTGAAAAGAAAATAAAAAATTACCTTAACATTCCCAAAAAAACTGCAATAATTGACAAGATACACACCTCAATCTTCCGGTAGAAGTTATATATATGTTCAACATATTTAACAACTTCCAATTGATTTTTAGGGTCTCCATCATCCATGATAAGAAGAGCATTGTGGCAGTCACTGCGTGCATCAATTACGCTTATCAAGATTATTGAAATTTTTTTATCCTACTAACATAAAAAATATACGCAAAGATATCTGAAGTCTATAACACTTGCTAGTAATTTGTGTGGATGTGGGTACTTAAAATAAGCAAGAATATCTACAAAGTAGCTCTTGTTCAAATACAATAGTTAGTTCATACATTTCAAAATTCAATAATTAAACTAAGTGGCAGGAAAACACTAGCTATACAGCCTTGTTTCTTTCATAATTAATTGTGTAAGAATGACTTTTTAATAGAAAACAAATGATCATAAAACATGTTTCATTATTTATTTTGTATCTTACTTATTAATGCTTTAACAAGATTTATTAACGTTATAGTTAATTTTATATAAATTTTAAAATAATAATAAAATTAATATTGCTTTAACGGTATTTATTAACGTATAGTTATTTGATATATAAATTATTAAAAATAATAAAATTAACCAAAACATTCTAAATATTTTAAAAAAAAATAATTTAATATTAGAATTTTTTTAAGTTATTAAATTATTAATATTAACTTAATTGCATTTAGTATAATTAAGATAGAATAAGTATTTAAAAGTTTCTTGTAGAATTGAGGCTTCTGTGATTCATATCAAGTTTACGAGAGATTTTTCGGCGAAAATCACATGAAATATCATTTGTCGACGCGTTTCGAACCAATCAATGTGGTTCATCATTAGGACCGGATGAAGAGGTAGACCATGGCAATGACTTAAATAGAGAGCAATGTAGAGACCATAATTTCAAGAACAACTATTTAAAAAAATAATATTTAGATTATGATATTAACAAATATTATTAAGTAACAACGATATTAAACGACTAGTTTTTGAAAATTAATATTTAAATTAATTTATTAAAATCAAATATTAATAAAAATTCTATTAAGAATAAAAAATCAAAGTATAATAAATTAAATTATTATTAAAATCATAATTATTAAAAAATCTATTGAGGGAAATAATCGAAAAAATATACGAACAAGAAAAAATAATCAAAGTCAAAACTCTAAAACAAAGAGGAAGGAAAAGAATTATAAAAAAAGAGCAAAGCCCTAACTACAAAGATCATATAATAAATAAAAAATAATTAATGAAAATAAAATAAAATTAAAAACAAAAATATACACAAAGTAAATTAATATATATAATATATATTCAACAATAAAATACAGGGTTGAGACCCATTAAACAAATAACAAAAATACTAAAAGGAGTTAAGAATGAATAAGATGGTAAAATACTTAAGAAAACACGAAGGATCAAGAATATAAACTCTAATGAAGAATAAACCAACAACAAATACTCTAAAAAGGACACCAATACCTACACAGATAAATAAATAAACAAAATAAACCCAAGAAGAAACCTAAAAAACTAGGAGGGTAGGACAGGGACCCAACTTCTACTAATAATCTAGCCATCCTCTCTATTCAAATTATTGGGCCTTTTTTCTATTTCTAGGGCCTCCCTCAATTTACAATGATGGAAATGACTAACCCTAGCAACGACTTGTGCCTCCTCAATGCAGATGTGATGTTTAACTTTATCTGCATGCTTTGCCAAAGTAGAGGAGCAGGTCCTGCCATGCTTATGAATACTTTGATTAATCAAGCAACCAATGTCACCAATGTAGGGAGTCCTACAAGAGCATGGGATAAAGAAAACACCCTTCATATTCTTGGGGTCCACTGTGTCTTTTACCGATCTAAGGGAGCTACAGATGGTATTTAAATACCTAAAGGTTGAAGCCACCTTATGCTTCTTTAGAATCTTCATAATCTTGTTAGTGGTCCCTTGGATAAAAGGAAGATGAACACCAACAAATCAATTCTTAGTATCTTTCTTAACCCTAGGACCTTTTTCAACTCTAAGGAAAGCCTTAGTACATTGGTGTCTACTATACCCATTATTAAATAAAATACTTAGGAGATGTTATTTCTCTTCATTGAGATGGTTGTCATCATAAAATCTTACTTCTGTAGTCACTAAGGTGTTGAGAACACCAAGCTTCTGAACTAGGAAATGATGAGAATTAGCATCAAGATATAGTTCTGTATGAGTTTTCTTATGAAATAACTGATGAGAAAAAGAGCCATTATCATTCCTTGAGAGGAGGATGTCAAGGAAGGGAAGACTACCATTACTTTCAAATTCCATGGTGAACTTTATGGAACTAGATTGATTGTTAGGATGGAGGAAAAATAGTTCCAACTCTTCCTTACCATGAGACCAAATGACACAACTGTCATCCACAAACCTCTTCCACATATTAGGCAAAATATGAGAAGAAGCTAAGGTCTTTGGTTCAAAATCCTCCATGAATATATTAGCTACCACAGGGGAGAGTTGGGAACCCATGGCGACACAACAAGTTTGCTCACAGAATTCCCCATCGAATGAAAAGAAAGTAGAAGTAAGACAAATACCAACTAAATTAGTCGTATTAGGATCTATAATGTGCTTGATGACTTCGATGGCCTTGTTGATAGGGATATTAGTGTAGAGGGAGACCACATCGAAACTCACAAGCTTGTCATCCAGATCAAGCTTGAAATTATTTAACTCATTGACAAACGATGTAGAGTCCTTGACGAAGGATTTTGTTTGTCCAACAAGGGGCTTAAGATTCTGGGCTAAATATTTAGCAAGAAGATAAGTTGGCCCTCCTATCGTGTTGACAATGGGTCTCAGAGGAGCCCCTTCCTTATGAATCTTTGGCAGACCATAGATTCTAGGGGTAAGAGGGAAACTTTCTATAAGCTTCTAAATATTCTTTAGGGGATTCTTGTTGATTTTCCTGCAAAACCTGCGATTATGGATGTGGTCCAATATCTTCCTACTGTAATCATCCTTATAACACATATTTCATTAAAATTGGAAAATTTTTATTACAAAGACATCAATAGAATTTTGCTTTTTGGTTATTTTGAAATTCTAAATCCACATTTTAATTCCAAATTTAATGAAATATGTGTTTTATCAAGAATAACCACATCACCACATCGTTCAATCATAAGCTTATATAAAGTTTCCCTCTTACCCCTAGAATCTATGGTCTGCCAAAGATTCATAAGGAAGGGGCTCCTTTGAGACCCATTGTCAACATGATAGGAGGGCCAACTTATCTTCTTGCTAAATATTTAGCCCAGAATCTTAAGCTCCTTGTTGGCCAATCAAAATCCTTTGTCAAGGACTCTGCATCGTTTGCCAATGAGTTAAAGAATTTCAAGCTTGATCTGGATGACAAGCTTGCGAGTTTCGATGTGGTCTCCCTCTACACTAATATCCCTATCAATGAGGCCATCGAAGTCATCAAGTGCACTACAGATCCTGATATGACTAATTTAGTTGGTATTTGTCTTACTTCTACTTTCTTTTCATTCAACGAGGAATTATATGAGAAAACTTGTGGTGTCGCCATGGGTTCCCCACTCTCCCTTGTGGTAGCTAATCTATTCATGGAGGATTTTGAATCAAAAACCTTAGCTTCTTCTCGTCTTCTGCCTAAGATGTGGAAGAGTTTTGTGGATGACACTTGTGTCATCTGGTCCCATGGTAAGGAAGAGTTGGAACTATTTTTCCTCCATCTTAGCAATCAATTTAGTTCGGCATAAATTTCACTATGGAATTTGAAAGTAATGGTAGTCTTCCCTTCCTTGACGTATTCCTCTCAAGGAATAATGATGACTCCTTTTTTTCATCAGGTATTTCGTAAGAAAACTCCTACATAACAATTTCTTCATGCTAATTCTCGTCATTTCCCAGCTCGAAAGCTTGGTGTTCTCAACACCTTAGTGACTAGAGTTGTAAGAGTTTCTGATGACAACCATCTCAATGAAGAGAAAGCACATCTCCGGAGTGTTTTCTTTAATAATGGGTATAGTAGACACCAATGTACGAAGGCTTTCCTCAGAGATTGAAAAGGTCCTAGGGCTATGAAAGATACCAAGGATCAATTTTATGGTGTTCAACTTCCTTTTATCCACGGGACCAATGATAAGATTGTGAAGATCCTAAGGAAGCATAAGGTGGCTTCAACCTTTAGGCCTTTAAATACCATCCTGAGCTCCCTTAGATCTATAAAAGACCCAGTGGACCCCAAGAATATGAATGGTTTTTACGTTATCCCATGCTCTTGTGGGACTCCCTACATTAGTGAGACTAATCGCTCGATTAGTCAAAAAGATTTGTGAGCATGCCGTTGACATCAAGCATGGAAAGACCTTCTCCTCTGCTTTGGCAAAGCATACAGATAAATCTAAGCATCACATCTGCATTGAGGAGGCACAAGTCATTGCTAGGGTTAGTCATTTCCATCATCGTAAATTGGGGGAGGCCCTAGAAATTGAAAAAGGCCCAACAATTTGAATAGAGACGATGGTTGGATTATTAGTAGAAGTTGGGTCCCTGTCCTGTCCTCTTAGTTTTTTAGGTTTCTTCTTCAGTTTATTTTGTTTGTTTATTTATCTATGTAGGTATTGGTGTCCTTTTTAGAGTATTGGTTGTTGGTTTATTCTTCATTAGAGTTTATATTCTTGATCCTTTGTGTTTTTTAAGTATTTTATCATCCTATTCGTTCTTAACTTCTTTTAGTATTTTTGTTATTTGTTTAATGGGTCTCACCCTATATTTTATTGTTGAATATATATATAATATATTTATATATATATATATATTTATATATATATATATATATAATATATATATATATATATATATATATATATATTTATATATATATATAATATATTTGTAATTTTTGTTTTATTATTATTTTCCATAATTATTTTTATTTATTTTTATGATTTGTATCCAATTAGGGCCTTGACTCTTTTTTTATAATTTTTTACTTCCCTCCTGTTTGGGTTTTGGACTTTGATTTATTTTTTTCTTGTAGTTTATTTTTCGATTATTTCATTAATAGAGTTTATTTAATAATATTTATTTTAATAAATTAATTTAAATGATTATTTTTCAAAAATTATTAGTTTAATATAGTAAATACTTAATAATATGTGTTTTTATAAATTAATATTCATATTTAAATATTATTGCTTTATTTTTTTAAATTACTATTTGTTTTTATAATTATTTAAATATTATTTTTCAAAAATAGTCGTTACTTGAAATTATGGTATTTACATTGCTCTTTATTTAAGTCGTTGCCATGGTCTGCCTCTTCATCTAGTCCCAATCATGAACCCCACTGGTTGGTTCAAAACGCGTTGGCCAAAAAAATTATGTTTGTGTAATTTCTACCAAAAAACTTTTCGTAATATTTATTAGATTTATTTTATTTTTTATTTAGCTAAATATTTATAAAATGATGTGAAATGTTCACATGTTACATTTTTATAATTATGATATGGAAATGATGATAAATAAAAAAATAAAAAAATAAGTCGTGTTTTAAGAATTGAATTGAAATTTATTTTATAAAAATGAAAAAATAAGTGTTTTTTTTTTTTTTTTTTTAACTTTCCTAGCATTTTAACAAGGGTCAAGGCAAAGGCAAGTACTTGGCAAAGCTGAAATGAGGGGCTTAGTGCTCCTTGCCATTAGACATAGTCAATCTAAGAAGCATGCAAATGTTGATTATTTATTAAAGGTAATGAATTTATAGATTTTGTGTGGAAGAATTATTAACTAATCAGTTGTATGATTTTGCTAGCCTTTGATTTGCTTTTAAACCATTTCAGACTTGTATCTTTTAATAAATATAAGTATATTAATCATATATTTTGTAGAGAAAATTTATATATTAAATTTTTTAATTTATATTGAAGGTTGATTAAAATATTAAACTGTGTCGAGAGATGCTCTCTTGTTTAATATGTGTAAGATTGTAATGTAGTGTCTTATAAACATTTTAGTGGATAAAATTAAAATAGAAAATATATATATAATTAATAATTATGATTATAGTTAATTATAGTTAATAATTAAACCAGTTTAGATTTATTTTAATTTTAGACTTATCATGTGCTGAGAGGGATGAAATCTCTTTTCACTTCAAAAGAGGTTTGTATCTCAACATATTTGATCTATCTCTACTCTTGGTAGATCTAGAGTTAAGATAAATCTAAACTGATATTAATTTAATTAAATCTATAGTGACGGAAATAATATAAGAATTTTAAATTTTTTTCCTTTACCAATACATTAATACTGTTTTTTTTTTGTAAATCAAGGTTCTATTCATTCATCAAAAGTAGAGTGTATAGATAGAAAAATGCATGTAGTCTCACCCCAACCAGGTTTGTTGACTGAAGCTAGCAACATATGACAAATAAACAATAACAAAACTAAAGGAATAGTCCATAGCTTGATAGGCCAAAAGAACCAAAACACAAACAGAACTAGAAGAACACCTGTAACCATGCTTAATTATCGAAAGTAATAGATGTGGGGTTGTCTGGTCCAATCCCAAGAGGGGGAGGGGGACGATAAAGACACTGAACAAGCTGATTGACGTGAGCCATCTAGGTTTCCAACTTTTCCTCCTTTTCAGATAACAAATTTTGTCCACGTCAAACCACCAGTCGTTTCTCGGACATGGCAATGAAAGTAATGCAGTTTTTTGCACACGACGATTAGAACGTCGTGTTCTTCCTTCTTGGCCTTGTCGTGATATTCTAGGTGCTCCAAAACAGACGGAACAAGGCACGAAAGGCCTCAGAGCATTGTTGTCGACCAACAACCCCTACACGCTCCGACCAACGATTTTGACCCCACACACCTGCTCTGACCCCACACCCCACACCACCCGTGTTTCCATTCCCAGCTACACGACCACCCCAAATTACTCTCGCACCACCCTTGCCATCACAAGCCCCCGACGCTACCCTCATCAAGCTACCAGCAATTCAACCACCCCGCGATGGATGCTCAGAAGCCTGTTTCGCCTCTGCCACCTTCGACACTTTGTTGCACCCTCCCTGATTAGCCGAAGCTCCCCTCTGTTGATGCTAGGTGTCGGAGATACGCGACATAGGTCGCATGGTGATGGCCCAGGGATACTCCTCTAAGATAGGAACGACAACAAACTAAAGCACCTCTTAATGCACTATGAACTAAAACGGAGCACCAGGCAGCCTTGAATTATCCACCAGTCTTCTTCTTCGCATAACTACCAAACATCTCTTACCAACTCAGGGAGTTGTAAGAGAAACCACAAATAAGAAATACACCAACCAGACTGAGACCTTGTTGTTGCCTCTACTAGAGGAAGCTCCTAGGAACAAATTCGCAGATAGAAAGGTGTTATATTCAAACATAAACAAATGAGGAACAAATCCAACCTAATAACCAATCACCACAGACACCTTCAAGACGTTTATCCACCTCCGAACCCAATTTTTTCTCTCCCAATAGTGGATCTCTGGAATCCATAGAAAAACCTCAAAGATAGGAGGACCCAAAAGATATCTAATTTCCTGGAAACTCAAACCCCCTTGCAAGCACTGAGAACAGTCGAGAAGAGGATGGACAAGTAACACAAGAATGGGCTCTAGAGCCGACCAAATAACCATGTAGAAATCACTCAAATCACTGGAAAAAAGCGAGAAACCATAAGAAGGGAGAGAAACTTAGTGTTTTTGTGAGCCAAACATAATGAAGGAAGCGACGACAGTGAAATCTCCACCAAACTACCACAACATAAAAGCGAGCTTGAAACTCAATCAACGACATAAACCCAAGTCCCTCTTTTGCTCTCAATCTTGAAAAGAAAAATTGAAACATCAAACACCTCATTGTTCACTGCACCGTATACTCTACGTAATGGGAGGAGAAGGCGATTGTCCTCCTCAACGCCCACTAAATATTCCAATTCATGACACACACGTCTACCTAACCTCGGTATTCATCACCCCATCAGAAAAATACATTAATAATTGAAAATAAATGAATAATAACATTTCAATATCTTTGACATCTATTTTCCTAAAATTTTATATAAATGTTAAGTGTTTTATTAAAGCTTATTTGTAACTCGCGTTTTTTTTATGATTATTTACTTTGTTTATTAGATTTATAAGTTAGCTGTTGGAGTCTCTGCTCAGAGTATTTAACATGCTAAGCTGGATCTGTTTCTTCAACTTGTCCTGACGATGAACCACACTAGTTGGTTCGAAACACGTCGACAAAGGTCTTTCTATATGTGATTTACGCCGAAGCTCTTCTTATAACTATAGATTTATAGGTGTTTTTAATATGTGGATATAAATTCTCTAAGCTTTATTAGGAAGTTTATTTATGTTTGTAATTTAATTTGTGTTTCTAACATGTTTGTGATTATATTTTTTTTCCTTAATTTTTTTTAACGAACATGGTCTTTTAATATAATTTAGCTAATGTTTATAAAATGATAGAAATGTTATATTAGGGTCATTTCCACTAGCCAACTAATGTAACAAGAATGTAAATACTGATTATTATCGAAGGCAGTGAATATCTAGATTTTGGATTGAAGAATTAGTAACTAATAATTGTAT
>APFE030218296.1:609949-675753 GCA_000404065.3 Pinus taeda | reverse complement strand
CCTCAATCAAATCCTTATGAAAGAAATCACTGGCTTAAGAGAAGAAAAAGTTGTTTTTTCCACAAATGTCACTGCATTAGGATTAGAAATTGAATCTACAAGGAAAATGACTGAAGAATGGAAGGAGGTTGAGAAAGAATTGAGAAAAGAACTTGCAAAGAAAGATGCCGAATGCGAAGCTGCCATTTCTCAAATACACAAACAACTGCAGGACGCTGAGAAACAATTGAATTCTGAAATTTCCGCGAAAGAAGAGGAGTGTAGAGCAGTTAATCTTGATCGAAATAATCTGGAGGCAACTGTTTTGCAGTTGAAAGATAAAATTGAAGAGATATCTGCAGACTTAGAGGTAACCGCTAAATCTGCGAAATGTGAAAAGGAAGTGCTTTTATCCCAGATTATAGCAGCCAAAAAAGAGACTGACCAAATCACTAGCAGTAGCCAAATAGCAGAGGATGCTTGGAATTTGGAGAAGGAGAAAATGCTGAGCAGGTTTGCAGAACTAGAAGCTAACCTTGAGTTGATGTCCAGCGAGAAAGGTTCACTAAGCGAGACAAACAGAGAGCTAAGGACTGAAGCGGAATCTTTGAAGGCCCAATTGGTATCAGAAATTGAATCTGCAAGGAAAATGAATGAAGAATTCAAGAAGGCTGAGAAAGAATTGAGAGAACTTGGAAAGAAGGACAGGGATGACCAGGTTGCGATTTCTCAAACACTCAAACAATTGCAGGGTGTTGAAGAAAGATTCAATACCGAAATTTCCGCTAAAGAAGAGGAGTGTAGAGCAGTTAACCTTGATAAAAAGAATCTGGAGGATAATGTTTTGCAGTTGAAGAATCAAATTCAAGCGAGATCTTTAGAATTAGAGGCAACCGATAAAGCTCGGAAATTGGAAAGGGATCTGCTTTTATCACAGATCGTAGCAGCCAAAAAGGAGACGACCGAGATCACTAGAATTAGCCAAATAGCACAGGAAACTTGGAATGTGGAGAAGGAGAAAATGTTGAGCAGGCTTGCAGAGCTAGAAACGAACCTTGCGTTCATGGCTAGCGAGAAAGGGTCACTGAACGAGACAAATAGAGAGCTAAAGACAGAGGCGGAGTCTCTGAAGGCCCAGTTCCTATCAGAAATTGAGTCTGCAAGGAAAATGACTGATGAATGGAAGGAGGCCGAGAAAGAATTGAGAGAAGAACTTATAAAGAAGGATGACGAATACAAATCTGCGATTTCTCAAGCAGTCAAAGAATTGCAGGAAGCCAAGGAAAGATTCAATGCCGAAATTTCTATGAAAGAAGACGAGTGTAGAGGACTTAACCTTGATAAGAAGAATCTGGACGCAACTGTTTTGAAGTTGAAAAATCAAATTCAAGTGATATCGTCAGAATTAGAGATAGCCAATGAAGATCGGAAATTGGAAACCGAAGTGTTTTTATTGCTAGATATTGCCAGAAAAGAGGCTGCCGAGATCAACAGAAGTTACCAAATGGCACACAAAGACGGGAATGCTGAGAAGGAGATCCTACTGAGCAAGCTTGCAGAGCTACAAGCAAAGCTTCAGTTGGTGGCTAGCGAGAAAGGGTTGCTGAGCGAGACGAATAAAGACCTAGAGACGGAGGCAGAGCCTTGGAAGGCCGAATGCAAAGAAATCATATTGGAACCTGGAGCAGTCATAGAAACAAGAACCCGACAGCTACGAAATCGATCAATTTCAGAGTATCTCATCAAGTGGACGAACTTACCAGCTGAAGTTTCCACATGGGAGGACAAGAATTTTACACGGAAGCATCAAGAACTACTCAAGCGTTGAGGACAACGCTTTTTGAAGGAGAGGGGCATGTTAGGCCCCTATACTACTAGAGTAACCCCTTATTGTTATTAGTACAACCCACTTATTATATTGATGTACCCATGTAGTGCCCATTTTGTTACTATTGTGCCCCATAGAAGCCCACTATTGTTATTATTGTGCCCTTACATTATTATTGTTATGTCGGCTCTGATTATGTTATGACCCCTTAGACTCCTATATATAGAAGGAGGTCTTTTCATTTGTAGCATCCAAGAATTGTTCATTTATGTAATGTAAAGGAGGTTGCCCCCTCGAAGAGGCTTAATTATAAGGCGTTGATATATCTTTTCTATCTTTTCTTGAGCTGGTTTCATAACATAATTCCTCATAGTTTGTAAGTTATTCAAGATTGAATTTAGTAACCCCAATTAGTGGGCTAAAATGACATGGGGTTGTGGCATGGCATCTATCATTGTTTTTGGCCATTGAATAGTCAATAATTAACAAACAAAAAAATAATCTCCTAAAATCCCTCCAACATTCTCTATAGAAGCCCCTCTTAACTCTATAAAAAGAAATTTCATATATCCTCAAAAAGTAGTGATCATGGAATTTTCGCTATAACTTTAGTTCTACGAAGTCTTAGATGTTGAAATTAAACCCGAGTTGAGTTGAACTCTTCATGACATTTGTGACCGAATTTCAGATCTTGGTTCGCTATATTTTCGGGGATATGATCTGTGCAAGTTAGGGTTTTGCAAGCTCCCGAATTTCATCTCTAATAGGTGACTTTGGGGAAATCGTCATAACTATATCTCTGAGAAGTGGATTGGAATTTTGTAAAAAATTTCGGATGGTGTATTGACTATAGTTTTCTATGTGTAAATTTCATATCCGAAGGAGGAAATAGTGACACGTGGCACACCATACAAGTCCTCTCTACTGAACTATTCCATAATTAGGTCATTGTGAGAGATTGGGCATAACCTTGCCTTGAAGAATCCAAATTAGGTCAGACCTAAGATACTATAGAAGAAGACTCAAAGGGATACTACAGGACCAAAGATAACATACCGGGGATCTAAAATCATAGAGATACATCAGATTCAATATCATGCTCCTAGATGGAAAGAAAAAAAACTAGACCAATTGCTGTTAAGGGTTGCAAAGGACGAAACTTTCTAGGTCAGCAAAGAGCAAGGTGCAGAAAAATGATGCAGTAGAGAAAAGCTCCAGGTAATTATATTCTATATATGCATGTTCATCTCTTAATTTCATTAGGTTCTTTGTATTCTAATTTGTTGTTTTTGTTTAGCACTGACATATGCTTTGCAGGATCAGGTAAGTTTTGTTATTATCATGTCATGGGTATTTCCTTGGAGACTTTTTGCACGTATTATAAATTCATCAAGAGAAGACTCAATGCATAATCTAATGTTATGAAGAGTGAGAAAGGGTAGCATGATAAGAGCAACAATCAAGGTGCAAAACAACAATAAGAAATTCACCACATGAAGTCTTCAAGTGGGAAGCACTGAATACAGTCATTGTAAAAGTATCATTGCACAAATTCATTGTAAAATTTGTACAAGTGTCTATTTGCCATGAGTTAAAGAGGTAATGCCAGGAGGTCTAGGATCACCATTAGGTGGTTGTGTCATAGTTGGGGTTATGGTATAGTGTGTCTTCTTCTTCTAAATCATTCTATATCATTGTAAAGTGGATCATTTTTCCTTGGTACAGGAGTCCATTATTCTTTTATTCTTCTATAGGGTGGGAGGGTGGTGCTAGGCTAGTGCATGAAGTCACCAACAAGTTCAAACCCATGAAAACTCGAGGGTGGTAGGATGGTGCTAGTGTGAGTTGTAGCTCACTGCGTGTTGGGGCATATGTTAAGTTGACTACTGAAGAATCTCAAGTGTTGGAGTGTCCATCCAATGGGAGCTTGAGAATAATGCTTTTCTAGATTCTAGGAAGTTGGAGCTTTCTTTTCAATTGTAGTTGAAGATTAAAGAATTATTAGAAAAACGTTCGGGTGGTTTTTGTCCCGGAGGGGGTTTCCACCTTTAAAATTGTGTGCATTTGTATTCCTTTTGTTTTTGTTGCTATCATTGTACAAACATTGATAATAATTGAAGATTAATTAATGCTTTACAAGATTAATAATAATACTAGTTAAAAGAAATACTTATTCAACCACCCACCCCCTCTCAGTATTTCCAACAATCAGATCCAATGGAATGACAAAATTACTCAAAAAGGAGTGCACTAAGGTGAAATGGCATAATTATGTTCACTAAATGTTCAAATGTCAATATCATATATGCTAGGGAATCTCTACAAATATGTCAAAAATAATCCCAAGGTATTTAAATTAATTCCTAAGAGTCTTCCACCTAATCAAGATCATGACCATGCTATTGATATGCAATCAAGAAGTGTGTTAGTGATAAATGAAGAAGGGAAAATCATACTAGAAGTATAAATAATCCTTGAAACAAGGATTAAGTAGCCGAGTGGCTTAACAATTGTGGAGTACATCATCAAATGGAAGAACTTACCAATGGAAGATATAACATGGGAAGATGATTTATTCTTTCAGAATCATTGACAATTAATCAATTGTTGAGGAACACATTTGTTTCAAGAAAAGGGGCATGTTAAGATCTGTATAAGCACCATTTTAACCCTAATATGTATATTGTTATGTAGACTAGAACCCCTCATATTCCTATTTTATTATATTTGTACCCCTTGTCTCCTATATAGATAAAAAGGAGACCTAGTCTTAGGATTATCAAATATTTTCTTGTACATTGTAGTAATTGTAAAAGAAGGTTTCCACCTCAAAGAGGACTATAATTATAGGCTTCTTATCATTTTTAAAGCATAAGGATCATAACACCCACCACCAACCTAGAGTTCTTCCCCTGACCAAAATCTTTGGAAGCGTACTTAAAGGTTTAAAATTATTAAAAACTTACCAAAAGGACATATCCTATGAATTTTGAGAAAAATATACTTAGAAGAGCATAGTATGTCTTATTACCATCTGAAAGTGCATAAGAAGTTTCAATGACGAGATGATGGAGGCTACCATGGATTAAATTTCCTACTAAATTTTAAAAGGTAATTTCCCGAATAAGTTTGTGCCACTATATATTTTTCACTTTATTAAATATTATATTGAGTAAATGATTTCTATTAACACCTTCCAAATGAATATGCGTGTTAGTATTTATATTCATATCTAGTGTACATTACATTATATTTATATTATAAGTAATTTTTCTGTTACTTGTTTCCTTATGATATTAAGTTTTGACTACTGAGGTTTTTAAAGCTAGATCCTAAAAAATTTTGGTGATTTTTTTTACCTATAAAACTAAAGAAAATAATATGATTCTCTTTAAATGATTGAAACTCTTATCTTAAAAATATTTATGAACCCCCTATTATTATGGACAACATTTCAAATGTATTCATAGAGGATGAAGTGATTTTGTAAAAGACATAAAGCTTAGGCTTAAGTGACTCAGAAAAGGGGAATCTAACGAATTAAATTCTACCATCAAAATATTTGAAGAAATTTAGAGATTATCCTTATCTCTGGCATATAAAAGATCCTCAATTTAGTAGCGAGGAAATTATTACCTAAACCCTATACTCAAAGCCTCAATGTTCCTATCTATAAAGAAATGATAAAATTAATCCCTCTAATAATTGAACCATTATTATTATCCCCATCTTATTCAATTTATATGGAAGTAATTTGGAAAAGAAGATTGACGATATAGCCTAAAACCCATGGAAAAAGGCTAAATTCCAAACTAGCTCTAGAAGCTAGATTCAATTGTGCACCATCTTATTACAACTATGATCACTGTGTTACAATTGTAAAAAAATTATCCTCAATTGTTTTGTTGATGTTAACAAATATTTTTACACTATATCAAAGACCAAACTTTGGAATAGATTAGACATTCTAAAAGTTCCTTATAGCTATAAGTTGTTAATTAAAGCTTCATGAGAGTGTTATTTCGAAGTTTAGTAACACTAGGGCTTTATTATAATAAATTAACTATAATATAGGAATCAAGAAATGTTGTCCCCTATCCCCTACCCCATTTACCATATACATTGATAGGTCAGAATATTGGCTGTGATATATTATTTATACTATCTTGACTATTGTTTTTGTATTCATCATCTTTCTCTTTTACGTTGCCAATATTTCTCCTATAGAAATCAATCTTTATGACCTTAATAACCATATACAAATCCTCAAGAACTTATACTCTAATATGGGTATTATTGTGAATATTAACAAAACAAAGGTTACGATGATAAAAAAAAAAAAAAAAAGAAAAAAAAAAAAAAGAAAAGAAAAAATCTAAAAAAAAATCACGTATGACACTTTTGTATATGATAACAAATAGCTTGAAGGAAGTGCCTTCATATAGATATCATCGTATTACTATTCATCACAAGCTCAATTGTGACCATATTGTTGAGAACATGATAAATGAAGGATGGAAAAATTATTATGGACTTGAAGGTAAGTGTAATGTAGTGGACCTTTAGAAGTGGGATTTCATATAAAAAATACACTCATCTTTGAGACACTTTTCACTCTTTTTATCTTATATGGATGTGAACTTTGGGGACATATTATCTCTAAAGAATCCTAGAGAAAGATAGAGCAAATCTAAAATAATTTTATAACTTATAATTTTAAAATTAAGGGTAATTCCCTCTATTTTATCCTCCCCATAAAAGAAACCATTTCCCTAATTGAGTGCACAACCATGATTAGTTACTTAATATACAAGAGTAAGATAAGCATCATGGACAAAAAGAGGCTCATGAAAAACACTTAAAGATCTAGCTAAAAAACCACTAGTTCAAGTGGGTTTGGCATTAAGATGCCATGTATCAGATTAATCATTAGGTATTATAAGAAGATGTCATTATATAGAGTACCAATAATATTGAAGACATTATTAATTATAAATTTAAAGTGAATATTTTGTAGGAAAAAGAACTATAGGATAAAAGGAAACTAAAGTACTACAAGGAAATGGTCAACCCTAATTTAGAAGTTCAAAAGTGGCTCTTGATTTTGACTAGTGCAATGAAGAAAATCAATATCCTTAAAATTTGAACCAAAACTCCCAAGTTACATAGAAAAACTAGGTGTCAGAAAATCTGAAAATGTCATGGGATGTGAAATTCTATCATCTTCATGATTATGAGAGACTTGAAGTTGACGAGAATGTTTTCCTAAATTTCCATGTATATACTTAAGTTTGATCACATTTTCAAAATATTTATCACAACACGAACTTTCCTAACCTCCTAAATCTTCAAAACAATGGTAATTTCATAACACTTCCCTTAATTGTTTTTAAACATAGTATTAAGATTCTAAAAAATCAAAGTAATCCGTTAACGTACTTCACATCCAATTACACAATTATATGTCAATCCTCATGATGATGATGATGATGATGATATCATCATCATATCAAATTAGTATTTATGTTTATTGTAGTCCAACTCTTCTACATTTTTGTTATGTTCTCGGCATCTTTTCTAGTCAATTTTGTCCAAAACTATTCTAGTCAAATTTGTCCAAAATCATGTCGGGATTTTTGGAAAATGCAAGTACTAGTTGTTTAGTCCACATAACATAAATACATTGTTTTAATGCCAATTAGGAGGTTTAAGGCTTTCCCACAAGTTACCAAATTTTATTTGTAGGGACAAGGTCCTTCCTCCATATGAGAAGGCCTTCTCAAGGCCAGAACTCTATGAAGCCACTAAATGTTCCTTGATATTGATATTTTAAGGTTTTATTATCAGTTTGTTGATAATTATTTGAATGGAGTTGTGACTTTCCCGTAGACTTTTGACGGCACTGAATCCATTTATATATTCAAAAACATATTTTAAATAATAAAGAATATCAAATTCACAAAAAATTATATTATCCATTTTCAAAAGA
The DNA here is from genome assembly GCA_000404065.3 of Pinus taeda. Lineage (NCBI taxonomy): Eukaryota > Viridiplantae > Streptophyta > Pinopsida > Pinales > Pinaceae > Pinus > Pinus taeda. The sequence goes on along the minus strand of APFE030218296.1, from coordinate 667,957 downwards.
AAAAAATAACATAAATAAACCGTGTGTTAATATAAAATTTTAAATTATATTGCTTTCTATATATTTTTTAATAAATTTATATTATTATAATTTTTTAATAAACTTTTATTAGTTTTTCTATTAATTCATATTTAATAATAATAGTAGTATTTTTTATTATATTGAATGGAGTTAGTTTTATAGAAACTATTATCAAGTTATACTTAAAAAAATACAAAAATAATATAAAATTAAATTAATAGTGATTAAAAACTAATTGACTTTAATTTATTTTCCCATTAAGTTAGTTAAATATTTATTTAATTAAGTAGGTTATCCATTTAATAAACCTGTATTAATTTTTCTTAAGTTTACATAGTTTTAATAATAATAAAAAGTCTATTGATTTATTCAAAAATAACTTATTAATTATTTAACTAATTATTTTCTTATCTCCTTGTCGAGTCTAGTTACCTAGCCTAATATGGTCGTTTCTTGGTCAAATATAGTCCTTGAATGATCTGATCTCTCTATTCAACCTGTAGTCATGACCTGGTTCTTCAACTTGTCTTGATGATGAAGCACACTTGTTAGTTCAAAACGCATAGACAAATGAATTACTATGTGATTTTCACTGAGAAATCTCTCTATAAACTATATATAGATCACAAAGGCCTAAATTCAGTAAAATATAATAATTTGTTATCATTTATAAATTTAAATTAAAGAAAATTAAAATATAAAATCTTAATAATTTAGTTTGAAAAATAGAAACATCATCGAATTCTAATAATTAATAATTTTAATTCTGGCCTTCGTAAACTTAATGATTTCATTCAACAGCTCCAGTTTCCACGCTTAATGACTTCAGTTCCTAAACTTAATGACTTTAATTCCTTTGAAGTCTTCCAAATAGAAGCTTTGACAAACGCTCAAGTTGTGTTTAATGGTCATGGCAAGGTAAGCCTCTTTAAATAGTTGGGGTGCTAAACAAGGTCCCCGTTATAATATAAATAACAATATGAATATATTCTTATCTATTATCTATAACCTGGAATGACAATGATAATTAACTTGTGATTTACGTTTTTTATTATTATCATTAATTAAAAATTAAAAGTTGGTTATTTAATATATCAAATTTTAATTTATAAATAATTATTTAAAGTGAGCTATTAATTCTGGATGTTTAATAATGATTTTAAATAATTAATGTAATACTTATTACCTCCAATGATATTTATATACAAATAAAAACATGAGATTAATATTAGTAAAATGAATTTTACAACATTAATCATCAATTAATCATTATTTTTTATTATTTAGGTAAGTTATTAAAATTTTTCCAAAGTTTTCATCCCAATAAAAAAATAAAAGTGATATTGATATTACTAAAATAAATAGCATAACATAAATCATCACTTCCAAAACTTACATTTACTAAAACTTCATAATTTTTCATACAATTAAACCCAATTTACTTCTCATCCTATTAAAAAAAACACAAACAAAACAAACAAAAAACCACCTTAACCCATCAATATTGAATTAACAATATAACCCCATACATATATATATGCTTTTAATTTTATATAAATTTTAACAATGTAACCTTTTAACTCTAACCCATACATATACATATAATAATAGCTTACTATTTTAAATTATATTAATATATATAAAGATATTTATTATCTTTAAAAAATGATATATTAAGCTAATAAATGAATAACCGTTGAATTTCTTTTTCCAAATTCAATTGAAGTTCGTGGTAAGTAATAATTATCTCGTCAGTCAGAGAAGTAAGACTATGGGATCATTTATAGACATTCAGCCAAACGGCAATGACTTGGCGAAAACAATAAGAGGCGCTCAAATTCCCAGCGGGTCAATATCCCCAATTGTATTTTTACCCATAGTTGATCCAAAATGGTAGTACAGTTGGAAGCAGATTGCCAGCAATAGCTTTGAAGTTTCCCCCAAAGCATTATTTAGGGTCCCATACTCACGAGCTTTGAATGTGTAGAAATATGGAGTCTCCGAAGGAAACGTTTTTTAACTCTTTACGGTCATGAGAATTTTTTATGAAATCTGAGGGCGTTTACTACAAGAGCCTAGAGATTCTGGAGAACGTAATTCGAGATCAGCTGGCTACCAAATATATAGTTTGTAAGGCCTCTAATAAAAATAAGAAGCTTTCGCTCAACGAAAATCTCTTAGAAGTTCAGGCTCTGTGGCCCTCACGTTCCCTACCCAATAGCCCCCTGTTAAGACTGTTTGCAGTTTGCAGAATGTGAGTAAACATAAAATTATACTTAGGATTATTTTGTTCCTAGGGTCTTCAATATCGTAGAGGGAAATTTACGGTTTTTATTGTTTATATTTAACTTCAAATTTCTTATATTGATGTCTGCGTGTTGCAGAGTAATGATGGGATGAACGCCATAGTTGCATTTTAGAAGCATATGCATGGAGGTATCAGACCAAAGAATTTGATGGATGTTAATATGAAGGCCATTTAATGGTTGACAATGGTTGTCTATTGTTAGTTATAGATGAATATTGTTAAAGTTTGACCATGGTTGACTATAGTTGATCGATGTTAATGGTTAACCATGGTTGGTAATGGTTGACAATGATTGACCATGGTTAATAGTGATATACCATGGTTGACCACATTTAACAACGATTTGTAATGGTTGACCATGGTTGATGCTGGCATATTCTCATTGATAATGGTTGACCATAGTTGACAATAGTTGACCATGATTAACCATATTCAACCATTGTTATTGATTGATAATGGTCTGCCATGGTTGACCATATTGAACCATTTACCATGGCTGAGAATAATTAATAATGGTTGGCAGTTCTTGACCATAGTTAACAATGATTGACCATGGTTAATAATGGTTGACCATTGTCAATGGTTGACAATGGCTGGCCATATTTTGCCATAGTCAATTGCTGACCATGGTTGACAATGGTTACCATATTCACCCATTATCAATGGTTGACAATAGTCGACAATGGTTGGCCATGGTTGACCACATTCAAAAATTGTAAATGGTTAGCAATGGTTGTCCATGGTTTTCAACCATTGGCAACGGATCACAATGGTTGACCATGGTTTTCAACCATTTTCAACCAAGTGATTGTCAAGGTTGATTATTGTTAAATATGGTAAATATAGGGTTGACTAATTTTGATCACAGTGAATTATTTAAACATGGGATATCAAGGTTGAATTATAATCAATCATTTAATATTCAATTAAGATTGACTTATAGTCAATCATTGATCATGATTGACCGTGGTCAATGATGATCAACCGTAGTTGAATATCGTCAACCATGATTAACTATGCTTGACTATATTTGACTAATGTGGTTCACTATGTTTGATTATTAATATTAGTTAATAATAATAATAAGTAAATATGTTTAACCAAATTTGAAGAGTGTTGACTATCAAACATAGTCTAACATAGTCAAACAGATTAGTAAATGTGTTGACTAATTTTGTAATGTCATATTGTGATGTTGGATAAATTGCAATGTAATATAACATTGCGACATTAGATGGATTTGTGTACCCTTCTGAAGTCACAATATGTTTGATTATGAATATTAATAAATAATATTAATAGGAAATTATGTTTTGGCGAAGTTGAACACTGTTGATTGTCAAACATAGTGAAATATAGTCGAACATATTCAACCACATTATTAAATGTGACCGACAACATTTTGTAATGTTAGATTGTGAAGCTGGTGAGATTCCAATGTAATGTAAAATTGTGACAATGGTTAACATTGTAACGTTGTACAATCAAACATATTTGAACATATTCAACAACAATATTGAATGTGGTTGAACACATTTTGTAATGTCCGATGATGATATTGGACAAATTTCAATGCAATGTAACATTGCGACAATGGTTATCATATTGTGACGTTCGATAAATTTACGTACAATTTCAACATCATAATATTATTATTAATATTGATATAATTATTATTCTTAGTCAACTTTATTAATATTAATATTGTTATTCTTAAACATTTTTAAAGCTTCATTGTGACCAATCGAGGATGACCTTAGTTGACTAAGGTTGAAAATGTTTGACTTTGGTCAACCATGGTTAACTATAGTTGAATATGTGATGAGCTCTAGAAATGGGTAATTTTATGGGCTCATTTTGCCTCTTATTTCAACTTAATCCACCATTCTCATTAGTTTGTTGCATCTTTTTTAATATATTTATGCTAATAGAGTGAATTGGGTTAGTCACTTTGCCATGTAGTCTAATGTATATTTTGTGCAGATTTTTTAGACAATTTTGGAGAAAAAGAAGGGATTTATGAGCAAATGGCAGCCAAAATCGAGGAAAATAGGGAAGAGGACTTGTAGGGGTGTGTCTCCTTCATTAATGACCCCTTTCCTCAAATTTTCTATCAGCAACTCGAAGGACAAAGGCCCACATTGATGATTCCAAGGGGTAGTCGAGTAAGTCGAGTAGGGTTGTTGTTTATCTTGAGTTCTAGGAAGTTGAGTTCCTTGATTTTAGGAGGATTGTTGGAAGTCCCCATTTGTATAAATAAGAAGGCTTAGAGGCTCAATAGTTTAGCGAGTTATTAGTAGATTTTCACACTTTTGTGCAGTATTGTGTATGGGTGATTTTGGAGTTCCTTTTCAAGAACAGTTTATGTAATGTAACTACTATTTTTGATAATGAAGATGAAATAGTTTTTGAGCCAGCACCGATCTCTTTTAGAGGGCTGAAGCTCTTAGGTTAGGGCCCAACCCAGGCTACCCAGCACCGCCTACTGTGTACTTATATGTTTTTGCTTCCATTCATGAGTTAATTTATGTTGCATAGATTCATTTTACTTTGTTAGATTAGGTTGTGTTTTTATGGTTAGTATAGTTGTTTCTGTTACAAGTTGCTAAACTAAGTTACTACAGTGATAGAAAAGGATACAAAGAGGCCAATAGTAGGCCCTGATCTCCTTTCTCCCTTTCTCGGACTATGATTTGAGGTCAAGGCACTACTCCTGCCACCAAAAACATAGTTTTTGCTTTTCCATGCAACTGCTAATGTGATAACTTGATTTGGGAAAATTGATATTGGTTTATATTCATCTGCTTAGATCATTTCCTATTCTTTTTCCATAGTTCCCTCACATGCTTTTCTATTCATAGGGTACTGTTTAGCATTTTGTGTTTATATGTCAGAAATTAGGTCAAGCTAGACAAAGTTCTGTTTGTAGGTCTTTCTTTGGTCAGTTTTGATAAGCAAAAGTGCAAATATCTTGCAGGACATCTCAGCTCACCATCCCTCTATAAAACAGCTAGTACCAGCTCACTTCTAATAGATTTCCTAACTCATTCGCAACATTTCGCTAATCTGCCCTAATTTCTACGTTTTTTCATAAAGCTACTTTTTTGAGATTTGAACAAATCCAACCATCACGCTTGCCCCCGATCTTCCTTGACAAGTTCTAGACACCTCAAGACCTTCATCTAGCCTTTAGTTCCCCTTTCCCATATTTTTTGCACCTTCAAAACTCTAAAAATAACTCTCAACCTCCTCTCGTAGATCCTCCTGTAGATCCCTTGCAGCCTTCTATAGAATTTCTTGTGAGCGATTTTTCAAAGTCTGATTGCTATGAAAGTCTCCAGAAGGGTACTAGGGGCTTTTTAGGACCTCTCCACACCTTCCTCCACCTCTATAACAGCCAAATCCACCTTCCTTCGCCACCAAACCTCTGCACAATCACAACCAGATAAATCACAAGCATAATAATTTCACATAAAAATGCTCAAAAGTACAAAAAGATGATTTCTTCTCATTTCTTTTTAGAAGTAAACAAAATAAATGCAATTTACCTTTTTAGTAGTCAATGGCACTCATTTCATTAGTTTCCATCTCTTTTTTTGCAAAAGTAGGGTTAGTAGGTAAACTAGGGTTTGTTAGGGTTTGCGTTTCACTTCAGTTTTCCTTCTCTTTTTGTAAATAGAATAGCCCTTGTAGAGTCAGTTTTCTTTCATTAGAGTTAAGGCTTCTTCTAAGAACTCATAGAAGTTGGCTTAACCTCCTAGTGAACTTGCATCAGTTGATTAAGTGGCAAATTGTAGTAAGAGCTAGTACTTGTGCATACAGCACTGTCACTTACAAGTTTGTTACAAACTACTGGGTTGATAAAAATAAAGAAGGAAGCACTAGGAGTTGCATCATTATTTCTGCAATAATAGGGCCCACCATATCTTTTGCGCCATTGCCAAGGATGTGTCAGAGTATTTTGTGATTACTACTTTTCTTCTATTTTCTACTGCAACATTTTGGTAAGTAGTTTATTTCAACAAAAGTAGAGTAGTTGTTTCATTTCAATTCTGCAATTTCAATTCTGCAAAAGTAGATTACACATTTCTTGGTTTCATTTCAATTTTGCAATTTCATTTCAACAAGCATAGATTAGGCATTTCCTGCTTTCATTTCAATTCTGCAATTTCATTTCAGCAAGAATAGATTAGGCATTTCCTGCTTTCATTTCAATTCTGCAGTTTCCATTCCAGTAAAGTAAATTACTCATCTCTTGCTTTCATGTCAATTCTGCAATTTCATTTTAGCAAGATTCATTTCATTTAGTTGCAAATTGTTGTTCAATCCATTTCAGTTTTGCAAGTACAAGCATAAAAACAAAAATCATCCAAAAGGAGATTTCCTTTCATGCCTCGTAGGAACAAAGACAATTTAGGAAAATTCCTACCCAACACCCCCAACACATCACTAAGTCAGCCTTATCTCTTCTTTGGTGGCAGTGATCTAGAAGAACCTAAAGGTGAACCTCCAGAGATATACGGAGATCCTATAACAGAAGAAGAGCAAGAAACTATTCCTCTTGAGACCATGGCTGAAAACATAAATGTTAGAGGAAATGGGGAAAGAATAGAAGGTGCATTTCCTATCAAGGAGACCAATGGGGACACTAAAATGAAAAACATAAGTCTTTCAGCCTTACTTCACTTCCATGGATTGACTACCAAAGATCCTGATACCTTCTTGTTTGAATTTTTTATTCTTTGTTGAACCTATGACTATGCAGTAGATGAGAAAAAGTTGAAACTATTTCCTTCTACCCTCGAGGATGCAACATTGTGCTAGTTCATGGGGTTACCTGGAAACAACATCACCACCTGGGCTCAGATGCAGTAAGCCTTTAACAATAAATAACGGGACTACTATAGATCAAAGGAAACCGAGGAAGAAATCTTCTGAATGACCATGAAAAGTGATGAGTCCTTAGAAGACTATGAAGAGAGGTTTTAGCTTGGTTATAAAAGGGCCAGATGCACACTTGACCCAAAATCTCTAAATTTGGTCCTGCTCAGAGGAGTCCTTGAAGACCTTCTAGATACCCTCCATTTGTTGGTTAGGGAAGACATCTACCAACTACCTTATGATGACATAAAGATTGTGTTTAAAAACCATTCTAGGTCAACCAGAAAGAGAGGTAGGGGAAGTTAACCTTTAGCCAGTACATCCTCATCCAATTCATTCCTTAGAAGCAAACTTGAGAATCAACTAGAAGATTTCAAGAGTGATATGAGGCAGACTCTTGCCATGCAAATGGATACCTTGCATATCAAAAGGAAACAAGTGGAAGCTGAAAGGGCTTTGGCCATCTTTCATCCCAGGTGCACTAGAAACCATCCTAAGAACGAATGTCCATTGAACTCTATAGAAGTGTATTCATTCTATGACGAAGACCATCCTACAAATCACTGCCCTTCCTTGCTCAAACTTAAAGCTGCATATCAAGGGGCCAATGGAGCCACTGAACCACTCTATTTCATGAACCAAAGGAGGCCACATGGGCCAATACTTTACCAACAGGGAATGCAAGGGACATCCCAGACCTATTACAACCCCAATCAAGCCACTTTCATGCATTCTTGGGGTCCCCATGCTCATCCTTCCTAGTCCACACCCCCTCCTTGGTCGTATCCACCTCAATACCAGGCTCCGCTAGCTGCTCATTCGTTTTACTCTTATGCTTAGCCACAACCTCAGTGGAATGCACCACATCAAAGGTGGAGGCCCCAATACAACTCTCCTAGTCTTTTTCCTCCACCACCTATTCAACCAAAACCAATACCTCTTGCTCCACCAAGGCAACCTCAAATACCTACTCAACCGAACCCAAACCCCAATAACAAACATGCCTAATAGGTATATAGTGGAGAAACATCATGCCCAACCTATGCTGTGGAAATTCAGGAGATTAACCTACGATCTGGGAAGGTTCTCCTAGATAACCAACCTCCCCCTAAGGAGGATGAGGAAGAAAAATAGGAAAATGAACCAAAAGCCATTCCACCCTTTCATGAGAGATTAACTAGAACCACTCAACCAACCCCAGAAGAAACTGAACTTTTTGGAGAATTGAAACAGTTATGTGTAAAAATACCACTTCTCCAAGCCATAAAGGATGTGCGTATATACAACAAGATGATCAGGGAGAAGTGCTTTAGGCACCCAAGCAGGTGCAAGAGAGATGCTCCAACTATCAATGTCATAGGACAACTATCCGACCTGATGTTGGGGCAGGTAATCTGTTCGAAATATCTAGACCCTGGGAGTCCTGTAGTCGATGTCCACATCAATGGCACCATAATCCCCCATACCTTGATTGATCTTGGGGCTGCCATTAATGTGATGACCAAGGACACTATGCTCAAGCTCAACCTTCAGGGCTCCCTGATAATGAATGGTCTCCATCAATTCTTGGGAGTACCTTGTTGAATTCCTGGTTCTCCAAATAAAGATAAAGCTCAGTGGGTATCCTCTCATCCTAGGAAGACCTTGGTTGGCTACTGCAAATGCCTACCTCAGTTCTCGAGTTGGGAACATGACAATCACGAATGGGCATATGTCCAAGCAACTATTCCTATATCCTCCTGCCCAACCTTTGTTAGAACATGATTTCCCTCTCTAGTTGGAGGAGGAAGATGAGGATGAAGTCTTTTCCACACCATTGTGTATAGTAGAAGCTACCATGGGGGGCCCACAAACTGAGGACGATTTTATTGAAAACTTGATTCAGAATCCACCCCCCAGTGTGTTGCCATTAGAAGAGTTGGTGGAAGAAGCCCAAGCCAATCACTTAGTTGATCTCTTTGTAGCTGAGCCAACCTCCCTCCGAGTTAAAAATGTGGAATTCGGCCCAGAAAGAACCTTGAAGATAAACTCATCGCTATCCACCTCTGAGGAGAAAGAACTATGTAGCTTATTGAAAAACCACTTGGATGCTTTTGCTTGGAGCTATAAGGAGATGAAGGGAGTCCACCCTTTAGTCTGTACTCATCACATTTACATTAAAGAAGATTGTAAACCAGTTAGGTAACCTCAAAGGAGGATGAATCCAGCCCTCAAGGACATTGTCAAAGAATAACTACAAAAGTTGTTGGATGCAGGATGCATCTACCCCATCTTTGATAGTGAATGGGTCTCTCCTTTGGTGCTAGTGCCAAAGAAAAATGGGAAGTGGAGAATCTGTGTCGATTATCAAGAACTAAACAAGGCCACCAAGAAGTACCATTTTCCTTTGCCTTTCATAGACCAAGTGTTAGATGGCTTGGCAGGGAAGAAGTTCTTCTCCTTCCTAGATGGGTTTAGCGGGTACAACCAGATCCAAATCAGCCCAGAAGACCAAGATAAGACCACTTTCACTCAGCCTTGGGCTACCTTTGCATACTGGGTCCTTCCTTTTGGGTTGTCCAATGCTCCCGCCACTTTCCAGAGAGCAATACTAAATATATTTGCTGAACTGGTTCATGATTCAGTGGAAATCTATATGGATGACTTTACTCCTTATGGTTCTAATTTCCAGGAAGCTTTGACTAACTTGGGAAAAGTTTTAGCCAATTTCATTGAAATGAACCTATCCCTCAGCCTTGAAAAATGCAAATTCTTAATGACTGAAGGGACCGTGCTAGGTCATACAATTTCTGAGCAAGGATTACAGGTGGATCCCAACAAAATTGCCATCATCCAAAGGGTTCCACCTCCTCAAAAGGTAAGAGATGTTCAGAGTTTCCTAGGCCTAGCAGGGTATTATAGAAGATTCATTATGGATTTTAGTAACATAGCCTCTTCGTTGTTTGCTCTTTTGGGGAAAGATGCTGAGTTCATATCGACTCACAACTGTCAAGAGGCTCTGGATACCTTGAAAATTAAACTGGTGACTGCGCCAATTTTGAGAGGTCCAAACTGGGCACTACCTTTCCACATTCATACAAACGCTTCGAAGAATGTGATAGGAGTAGCCTTAGGGAAAGTTGATGAGAAGCTTCCTTATGCCATATATTTTGTAAGTAAAAACTTGTTCAAGGCAGAATTAAATTACATTGTAACCGAGAAAGAGCTCCTAGTTATAGTCCATTTTCTAAATAAGTTCAGACACTACATCATCAACTATCAAACATTCATACACATTGATCATGCTGCAATTAGGTATTTAATGAACAAACCAAACATAAATGCTCATATTATTAGATAGTTACTTTTATTGCAGTGATTTCTTCTAACCATTATTGATAAGCCATGTAAGGAAAATGTTGTTGCTGATTTTATGTCTAGATTAGATCTGCCTCTAGGTGAAGAAGGAATGGTGGATGATCAAATGCCAGATGAACACTTATTTTCTATCTCAGTACTCTCTCCATGGTTTGATGATATAGCAAATTACTTGGTTCAACACCGTTTCCGCCACACCTATCCTCACAAGAGAAAAGCAAGATCATGGGGAAAAGTGACCCATTCACTTGGATTGGGGGCAATCTCTTAAAACTTGGCCGAAATCAGATTTTGAGGTGATGTGTCAGGGAGGAGGAAGTTTTTTACATTCTCCTAACCTATCGTGATGGGCCCTGTGGGGGCCATTTTGCAGCAAAGAGGACTGCCTTCAAAAATTTTCAAATAGGTTCCTATTGGCCCACTCTTCATCAAGATGTCAAGAGATATATCAGCCAGTGTGACCGATGTCAAAGGATGGGGAAACCTACTCCAAAGGATGAGATGCCCCTGCAACTTCAAGTTACTTTTGAGCCATTTGAGAAGTGGGGCATGGACTTTGTTAGTCTCATCAACCCTCCTTCAAAACAAAAATCTTACATCATTGTGTGCACTGATTATCTGACAAAATGGGCAGAAACAAAGGAAATCAAGGCAACAAGAGAAGGAAAAGTAGCTAAGTTTTTGAGAGAAAATATCTTCTACAGGTTTGGCTACCCAAGAGAATTAGTCACATATCAAAGGAGTCAGTTTAGATCCAATCTGATTGAAGACCTGCTCACACACCACAAAATTAAGCATAGAACTTCCACCCATTATCATCTGCAAGTGAATGGATAGGTTGAAGTCACTAACAGTGCTTTGGAAGGAATTTTGACCAAGGTAGTGAGTAGCAGGAGAAAGGATTGGGCAGATTGATTGGTTGAGGCCACCTGGGCCTATAACACCACTTGGAAAACCACCACAGGGTTCACATCATATGAGCTGGTCTATGGGAAGAAGGCTTTGCTGTGAATAGAATTTGAATATAACACCTTAAGGATGGCAGCTCAGCTAGACCTACATCTCAGCTGTGCACAAAAGGAAAGGCTACTTCAGCTAAATAGATTGGATGAACAGAGATTGCAGGCCCTTCTCCACTTAGAGGTAGTCTAACTTCAAAGGAAAATATGGCATGACAGACAACTCAAAGAAAACAATTCCAAGAAGGAGATTTGGCATTGCTGTATGATTGAAGATATAAATATTTCAAAGGCAAATTGAGGACAAGATGTTTGGAACCGTACATAGTACAAAAATGCAATGACAATGGTTCAGTTCTGATCTTGACCGTTGATGAAGAAGCCATCCTCATTCTCGTCAATGGGCATCGTTTGAAGATCTACAGAAAGCCCCTCTCCAAGCAGGAATTCATTAAAAATTTGAGTTAAACAGTGTTGGTAGTGGAGTAGGTCTCTGCCTCCACTCCACCCAAACACTAGATAAAATATATATATATATATATATATATATTCCTCGGTGAAAAACTCCTGGAGGTGCCCAGAGCAGGCAATGAGGGTGAAAACCTCCTGTAGGTGCTCCAACTATCTCAAAAAAAAAAGAGAGAGAAAAAATGAACAAAGACAGGAAAAAACAGAAAAACTAACTTCTTTTCAATGCATTGGAGACTGTAGGAGGGTCACAGGAAAAAAGGGGCATGACCAGGGTGAATACACCCTTGATAGATCATTTCTCCATCACCATTGTCTTTTCCCAGGCCCTGGTCTCACTTGTTCTGGAAATTTTGCATCCTACGAGAAGCTCTGTGGATTCTATAGGAGGTTCCTATAGAAACCACAAAGAGCTCGAAATCAAGTTCAGAAAAGAATCAGACGGCTAGAAATTTGTCCAGAAGACTTGTGGACATCCCTGCCACCATTCATCCTCCTAACTCTCCATTCCATCCCTGCAACACTACATTTCCACTCGCTTCTTTCTTCCCTACACAGAAAACAAAAAAAAAATTGTTTCTTTTGTTTTAAAAAAAAATGATCAAGAATAAAACAGCAACATCCTTGACTTGTTTCTTACCTAGTTCATACCATCTATTTTTCCTTCATAACCTTCCTCAACTATCTATTCAGTCCTTTCTCAAGCCTCAACCATAAATTTTAGAGGGAGAAACAGTTACAGGAAATCCTGCAGGATTCCTGTAACAACTGATCCCTTTAAAAAAACAAGCTCCAAAGGTAGGGTCAATGTAGCCATAGGTGTATACAACGTGCAAGGAGTCATTCCTGATTAAGAAGATCACTAGCATGAGATAGCCTGGTCACTAGTTCGGAAGCCATGAGCAGCCAACAACAACAGCAATCTAAGAACAAATGCCAAAGTCTGAACATGCAAAGCACAGTAGGGACTAATAAGTAAGTGGCTAAACCCGTTCCTCTATTAGATGAATATGATTTAGAAACTGCATGAACCATTGAGATGGTCACAATTAAACGAAATCATTGGCTAGCTAACTGGCCACCCTTGTCCAGTTTGAACAAGCCTCATCTAATTCAAATAGTGTTCAGTGGATGTAATCGGCACGTGTGTTCAGTCAACTCGGGAAGAAAAACTCAAAACATGTAGTGGTGGTGCCAGATAACGGGAATGATGGAAGTGATTACAGGTAGGCGACATGAAGTATCATAATGACAATGCAGTAGGGATCAATGGTCTAGATGGGGATAATGTACCATTCCATCCACCTCACCTCGTCACCGCAGAAAACACCATAAGCCTATGTACATTGCAGTCGAAGCTTCCACCACCTTTGTTTTCATTTGCATCGACGAGTTCTCGGCTACAAAAACTCACCTACCACCTTCAAAACCTCAAAACAGTCGCTCTCTATTAGTTTCGAAACCCTTCTGCTTATCGGGATCTATAGGAGCATTATCACACTGTGTAGGAGTAGAAACACAGTCTACAGGAACCTTTCTACAGGAAGGCCAGTGAGCAGCTCTGCTGATGGAAAATTCCACATTTTATGCCAAATTTGATCTCGAGAGAAGTTAAGCTCGGACAACCCACTCTACATGTTAATTATCTACAAAAGGTGGTGGATTTGAAGCAAAGTACTGGGGTGAAAAAGAAAGGGAAAGTGGAAACAAAAGTCTGCCTATGTTTTTTGGTAATATATACAGTCTCTCCATTTTACTCTCTACACTAAAAGTCTGTCTCTTTCTTCGCTGTATTCTCCTATATGAAGAAGTGATGCAACCATAAGAAATTAAGCTTGTAAAATAGTGAATTTGCATTTGGTGGTCTGCTTACTCTGTGGAAGAAAAACATTGTATTACTCTCTGTTTTTTTATAAAAAAAAGAAAAAGATATTGATTTCCTCCAATAACCAGAAAAGTAAACTGAGGTTGAGAATAGAGTTTGAAGGGCAAGCAAATTACAATTTGTTTTTTTAAAGAGAAGAAACACAAAAAACCCTCTCTGGTTCCAGAAAAAACCTCAGTTTCTCCTCTGTTTTCGGGTTTGAAAATTTGTTGCCTTCCTCCTCACCTAAGAATTTCCAGCAGTCACTCAACATCATGGTAGAGGGTTTTATGAGAAAGGAGCCTCTGAATTCCACCAAATTGCATGAAGACCCAAAAGTGGTAGCCCTCTTTACCAGGGCAAATTGGATTCCTTTCTTTGAGAAATTTCATGGGTATGATGAAGAAGTTACATAGGATATTTTAATATCTTTAAGACCCCATTCAAAAGCCCATGCAACAGTTAGTTTTAGGGATCTAACCATAGAACTTACACCAGAATTCATCAGCAGAATTACAAGTCTTCCACTTGGGCTCCCGTGGAGCAAAGAAGAAAAACCACTAGGACAGGTTGCTAAAAATACCTCTTTCCAGCCTGATGAACATCTGGTGGAGGATAAGAATGGGAATAGAAGTAAAAGTATACCTTATCCATGGGGTGAGGTCAGCTACAATATCATGAAATATATCTCCCATGAAGGAAGATATAGTATAGTCTATGGTTATCATTTCATATTGTTACATGAACTCAGATATGGAATGGACCTACCTGCATCTAGAAAGCTTAGTCTTCCATATTTTATCCTCCAATCTTTGATAGAATGTAGCACGAAATTGAATGCAGGGGTTCCAGACCAACTAGTTCAAATGGGCTCATTAAATTACTAGTGGAGGATGCCCTACACACATACACAATCCCTATAGCCTGGGAAATTTTCAAGAACTTGTGTAGAGAGGATGACATAAAAACTCTCACTGATGACCTTAGCCCATCTGGCAGTGAAGAGGAGGAGCAGAAAGAGGAAATTGAGAAGGAAATCCATGAAGAAGCACAAAATATTCAATTAGAAGAAGAAAAATAAGAAAAACAGAGAGGAGAGGAGAAACCTAACACAACCACGGTTGGACCTAAAACAAAGAAGAAAACAACATCAAAAGAAGAAAAAGGGAAGACCACAACATTGAAAAGGAAAAGGATAAGAACTGAAAAGAAGAAGCCTAAGACAGCTCAGAAAAAGGATGCCACAGGAAAGGCAGAGACTGAGGAAGTAGAGGTGAAAACAACACCAGAGACAGCAAAAACAACATTAGAGACAACAAACATAAGCAAAACTACAAAAGAAGAAGAAGAAAAACGGTAAGAAAAAGTGTCTTCTGAGACACTAGCAAGAGAGGCGGTGATTGTTCTTGCTTCACTTAGTACTGCAACTAAGTTAAAAGGGAAAAGAAAAAGATAGCCATCTATGTATTTCAAAGCTCAAAAGAGCACTAGAATCAAGATGGGCAAGCCTTAGCCACCTTCGAAAGAACCCATCATCATTGAGGATGCACATACTATAACAAAGGAGGAATATCCCTCCAAAATTTCCATCACTTACAAGAGGGGAAGCCCTAAGACCTCTACCTGGAAGGAAAGGATCAAATTAATGGACTCTAAAGCAGTCCTATAGGAGGCACAAACCTCTCTACAGGAGACATTAGCAAAGCTCAAAGAAACTAAAAAACTAGAAAAGAAGGCAGAAGAATAGTCCCAAAAGGAGGATAAGGAAAAATAAATACCGAAGGCTAGACCTCAGCCTAACTTAGGCTCCTACTACAACCTTCTGGAAAGTGGGAAGATCATCCCACAAAAGTTTGCAATTCCTCTTTTCTTCGAGTTGGAAAAGGAAAGTGTGAAGACCCACACATGGATGTAGAGTGAAAAATCCAAAGGTGTCGAAGACTTAGGGCACATGGAAAACAAGTTGAGGTAGATGAGCATAGTATTGAGCATGGTAAGGCATACAGAGAGCATCAAAAGAGCTGAATTACAGGAAGAAAATGAATTGTTGAAAAATAAGCTACAAGAAAGGGAACCTCAAGGAGGAAATGAGTTGTCAATCTTGAAAGGACAACAACAGAAAGAGGGACCCCAAGCAAATAGTGAGGCAACAGAGAGACATCAACAAGAAGAAGAATCCTAGACCAACAGTGAGACATTGATGAAACAACAACGAGAAAAAGAGTTCCAGGCAGAAAATGAAGTGTTGATTTTGAAAAGGTAGCTACAGGAAAAAGAAGCCTAGTTAGCATGCATGGCCAGTTGGGCAATGGAAGAATTACAGTGCAGGCAAATTGCCAAATCATATGCATTGTACCTTAAAGATCAGTGGTTCCAATTTTAGATTAAAACATTGGCCCAGAGGAGAACAATACCATTTCATTATTATGGTCAATTTATGCATTTATGTGATCATAGTTCAGTTGAGGATAAAGCAAAGCTAGCAGAATTCTACCTACACAAAATGGCACTTACTAACATCAATTTGTGGGATCCAAATGCTGCATTGGTAGACTTGCAGCTCATGGTTATGACATCTTGGATGAGCCACGAAGAAGAGAGAGCTGTGGAAATTCAGAAAATGATGGAAAAAGAGTTGAGTGATCCCCTGATGATTAGAGAAAAACCAATAGAACCCTTGGCTCTCATCTATGCCCACCAACACCTTGTAGCTAATCGTCAAGTTCTCCCTAACTATGTTGACAAGTAAGCATAGGCTATTGCTCATTTTGAGGATATGGAGATATTGTTTGGTGATGACTATATTCATGAATGCATTAGAAGGTGGAATACATTGCCACACAGCCTAAAGATCAGGGAGTATCACTCCCCAAAAAGGATGATGGAAGCGATGAGGAGAGTGCCCCTATATAAGCACTCAATGCAAAATTTGAAAACCAATTGGATTGGTCTTACTAGGACTGTTGGAAGGAGTTAAGGAAGCAGAAGAATAGAACCAATGGGAAGAAGTGGATAGGAAGGCTGTTTTCATGATAGAGAGGAAGACATCACATCATAGGCTTGGGATGTCAGGGAATCTGTGAGAGCCATTAAATATGAAGAGTTAGATTAGTTGCTCAAAGGATGAGCAAGCCATTTAGTAGGGGGGTGATGATGAGCTGCAGAAATAGGTAATTATATGGGCTCATTCTACCTCCTATTTTGACTTAATTCACCATTCTCATTAGTTTGTTGCATGTTTTTGAATATATTTATGCTAATAGAGTGAATTGGCTTAGTCACTTTGCCATATAATCTAATGTGTGTTTTACAGATCTTATTCCATGCTACCAAAGCCCATTCCTTTTTCTCTCCCCTTTGCCCCAAAGAAAGTCTCTTTGGATATTTCTGATGTGTTGCAAAATTCCTTTTAGGAGTAGGAAGGCCTAAAAACATGAAGATAGCAATAGTTTGTAGGACAACTTTTGTTAGCACTAGCCTTCCTATTAAATTCAAATACCTTCTTGTCCATTTCCGGACTTTTTCTTGGAGTTTATTAGTGCCTAGCTCCCAAACTACATTGTTCAAAGGTTTGTCCATTAGAGGTATTCCGAAATATTTGGTGGGTAGTTGTTCTATTTGAAAGCCGAGAATTATGGTGAGGTTTCTCTGAATAGCAATGTCAGTATTAAAAAATAAAATCTTCGATTTGATAAGGCTTACCTCTGTACCAGCAGCCATAGCAAATTTGTTCAGGATTTGATTGAAATATTTAGCTTCCTTGACCGTGGGTGTGCCCTGTAGCATAGTGTCATCCACAAATTATTGATGAGTCAAGGCATCCCCATTTAGGGTGAGTTTGAGTCCTTGGATTTTCCTCCTTCTTTGGCTGATTTAATCGCATTGCCTAAACCTTCCATCATGAGAATAAAGAGGAAGGGAGAGAGCGGATCTCCTTGTCTGAGGCCTTTCGAAGCCCTAAAGGTTCTGGATGGTGGGCCTTTAAGCAGGATTGAAAAACTAGCTGTGGCAACAAGGGCCATTACCCATATTATCCATTTATGGTCAAAGCCATACACTTATAGTACTTCCCTGATGTATGCCCAACTTAGCTTATCATAAGCTTTCGCTAGGTCAAGTTGTGTGATCATACCTGCTTTCTTATTTCTCTTGAGGGAATGAACCACCTCGTGAGCTCGAATGATGTTATTTAGAATTTGCCTTCCTTCCACATATCCAGTTTTCTCCTCAGACACAAGAGTTGGAAGAAGGGGCTTGAGGCTGTTTGCAATTACTTTGGATATAATTTCGTACACCACATTGCATAAAGTTATGGGTCTAAATCTATCGAGTGTCATGGTTTTTTCCTACTTTGGAATCAAAGTTATGAACAAGGAATTAAGCACCTTCAAAATAGTTTTTTTTTCCTTGAGCCCTCCACCACATCAAGGATATCTTGTTTGACGATTTCCCAACATGCTTTGAAGAAGTCTACATTGAACCCATCAGAGCTTAGATATTTCCCATTTTGCATCTCCTTGATGACTTCGCTAACCTCCTCTTTAGTCACTAGCCTGTTAAGATTGTAATTATCTTCTCTTGTTACAAGCTTAGGAATGTGCTTTGTGAAGTTGTTGATATATTGTGATCTGTCTATGAGAGGTTCCTCTACTATGCTTTGGATATGTTGTACTAGAGCAAAGTCTATTTCTTTGTGGGTGTTGAGTTGTTTTCCTTGAGTATCTCTGAGTTTTGAAATCCTATTATGAGACTTGTGATCCATGGTTAACTTGTGAAAAACCTTTGTGTTTCTTTCTCCTTCCTTTATCCATTACACTCTCAATTTCTATTTCCAAAATATCTCCTCTTGCTTGCATTTGTCTTCCCATTACCGTTGAAGAGAGTCTGTTTAAATTTTACTTTCTTCAATAAAGCCATCTGTGATGAAGACCTGATTAATTCCTTGTAGTTGATGTTCTACTTCTTTTTTGGCTTTGAATATATTTCCAAACTCATTTTTCTTCCACTATTTAAGACTAAGTTTGATGTCTTACAGTCTCTGATGCAAAAGGAACATATTAGTTTCCTGAACGAACATATATTCTACCCACCATTTTCCATTATTGCTAATGAAGTTAGGGTGGGTGGGCCAAATATTTTCAAACCTAAAAGGTCTGTTTCTCGGAGTGCCTATGAAAAAAGCTTCAAGTTGGATAGGCCAGTGATCCGAGCCTCGAAAAAGGAGGATTAAAGTAGACAAGTCAAGGCCTGTGAGAATGAGGTCTTTAGATATTATGAATCTATCTAGTTTAGAGGCAACTTGAGAAGTCCCTCCCCGCTTATTATTTCAGGAGAAGGTACCATTTTTTATCTCTGTATCCACTACCTCATGTCGTTTAGGAATTTCTTAAAGGGTATGGAGTCTTTGCCTAGTGTTCTGGTCCCACCTTTTTTTCTGAAAGAGATTTGATCATATTAAAGTCCCCTCCCAGATTCTAGGGCATAACAAGATATCTTTCTCTTAGCTCCTCCAATGAGCTAAGAAGCCTGAGTCTGTCTTCAAGTTTCCAGGTTGTAAACTTCATTAAGGAAGGTTTGTAAATGAGTAACTAGTAAGGCCTTTTATCTTACCTGAGTTTATCATGAGTTTCCCACACTCTATCAGCAGCTCATTTTGTCTTTTCCTTCCTCTTTTCCTGCCTGGGTTCTTGGGAGCATGTCCCGATGTTGCCTCCATCTTTTTTACCCCTCTCTTTCCTAGCTATCATGGTTTCTTTTCACTCGAGAACCCTTTTCTTGAGATCTCCAACAGAAGAGTTGTTGTACTCTATCAAACTCCTCTTGTGGTACAGAATCAACCCCTTTGGTGGTTCCCCACTCCAAGAACTTTTCTAGATCTAGATTCTCCCTTACAAAAATTTCCTGCAGATCATGGTCCTCTGTTCCAACCTCGCTTGGGTTCATCTCATGGTCCCTGCCAAGTTCCATAGTTCTTTGCAGATCCTTCTTTAGTTTGCTATTTTCAGTTATATCCTCCATGATGTCATCTTTTTCCTTCTCTGCAGGACTATCCTCCAGTTCTTGGTTCATTCGATTCTTCCCATCTTCTTCTTCTAATATCTTGAGTCTGTTATGAATTGTTTACTTCTCCTCATTGATTTTCTTCTGGTTCTTTTTCCCTCATTTCCCTCTACCTCCCACCTTAGTAAAGCCTTCAGTATCTTTGCCTGTGTTGGTTTGTATATTTCTCTCCATTTTGTTTAATGGGCAGTCTCTGAAGAGGTGCTCGTGTTCATGACATTTGGGACATTTGATGGGACATGTTCATAGTCCACCGCCTGCACCCATTCTTCATCATATACCTCTAAAATGATTTCATCCGTAAGTGCTCCAAATAGGTCCATTTCTACTCATATTCAGGCAAAGGAAGTGTACTTTCCTTGTAGAGTCGCATCTGATATTTTTAAAAAATGACCTAGTTTATTGCATGTGGCTTTTAAGGATTCTAGCAGCCAATAATCTAAAGGTAGGGAGTAGAGTCTTATCCATACTGGCACTCGTGTGAATGTCTCTCATTCCGGGACAAAATTCATCATCCATGGTTACATGTATAGTCTTGCAGCAACATAAAAATATGGTCCTCCTTTGAACACTCTGTCTTTGTCCTCTAAGTTTGTGAACACGACTGTGAAGAAACCCTTGGACCCAAGGTGAAGATTTATTTCTGCCTTAGGTTTCCAATGGTTCTTTATCCATGCATGCAAAGCCTTCTTTGTTGGCCATATCCCCATAATTTGCATATTACTGGATACGCCGCCATGTGATCCCTATGCACCTGTAGCGCTAGATAACATAATACGACCTGGGGTGTAATAGTTGACCTAGGTTTATAGAGTCCTGTCATATTCTTGTGCTCAGCTCTCTAACTACCTCCTCCTATCGTCTTCTCTCTTCTAACTTCCTCATGATTATCTTCCTATTTCTGTGATCTGTTTTTTTTTTCTATGTTGATACTCCAAGTTTTTGCCTCCATTGGTTTCTTGAAGCAATTTGAAACTGCATGACTGTAGGAGGGAGTGGAACTTCCCCCTCCTCACCCCTCCATGGTAATCAGCACTGATTCCCTATTGCAAACCCTAGTTCAACTCGCTTCTCCCACAATCCAAAGCTATGCCCGCATTCGCTTCATTTAAAGTGAGTTATTAATTCTTGATGTTTAATTCTATTATAATGAATTAAAAGTTGTAAAGTTTTTATTTAATGTTTTTAATATATTAAATTCTATTTTGGAAATAATTATTTAAATTGAATGATTAATTTTTTTATGTTTAATAAGGATTTTGAATAATTAGTTTATATTTATTACATCCAATGATATTTAGAAAGATAAAAATGTGAGATTGATATTACCAAAATGAATCTTACACTCGTCATAATTTTAACAGTGTGTATTTCTTCATTAATTTTTTTTGACACGTTATGTTAAGCGAAGAAGGACTAAGAAATAAGTTCTATATTAGCTAAATAAATTAAATAGAATCAATTATCATTTTTATTATTTACATCTAGTTACTAAAATTTCTTTAAATATCTCTCATCTCAATAAAAAATGCTAAAAATAATATTAATATTAGTATAACGAATAGCATAACATCAATCATCACTTCCAAAACTTACACTTTCTAAAACTTCATAATCCTCATAACTCTTTTAATTCGAATCTTAAATGTAAAAATTTTCACCAATTAACTTCTTATCCTATTAAAAAAAACAAAAGCAAAGCAAAGCAAACAAATAACCACCTTAACAAATCAATATTGATTATTCAATTTAAGCATCCAAAAACTTAAACCTTTTATTTTATTATATATATGAACTTTTAACTTTATATAACCTTTTAGCTTTAACCCCCTATATATATGCTTACTATTTTAAATTATATTAATAAATATAAAGATATTTATTAGCTTTAAAAAAAATGATATATTAAGCTAATAAATGAATAAGCGTTGAATTATTTTTTTCCAAATTCAATTGAAGTTCGTGGTAAGTAATAATTTTCTGGTCAGAGAAATAAGGCAATGGGATCATTCATAGAGATTGAGCCAAACGGCAATGACATGGCCTTGGAAAACCATGCAGTTCATCACATGGCCTTGGAAAACCATGCAGTTCATCACATGGAAACAAACAAAATGTCTTCATATATCAAGTCGTCTGTTAATCTATTCCGTGTAGATGCGCTCAAATTCCGTCGGGTCAATATCCCCCATTGTATTTTTCCGCGTAGTTGAGCCAAAATGGTAGTACAGTTGGAAGCAGATTCCCAGCAATAGCTTTGAAGTTTCCTCCAAAGCATTATTTATGGTCTCATACTCACGAGCTTTGAATGTGTAGAAATATGGAGTCTCCCAAGGAAATGGCTGTCACCATCATGGTGGTGATTTTATTGAATCTATAGGCGCTTATTTCTTATGTGCATTCTTTCTCAGATTTTTGCAAAGTGTTTTCCCCGGTTTTGGAAACGTTTTCTTAACTCTTTACGGTCAAGAGAGTTTTTTATGAAATCTGAGAGCGTCTGCTGCAAGAGCCTAGAGATTCTGGAGAACGTGATTCGAGATCAGCTGCTACCAAATACACCGTTTGTAAGGCCTCTGATAACAATAAATCTGTTAGAAGTCGAGGCTCTGTGACCCTCACGTTCCCTACGCAATAGCCTCCTGTTAGGACTGTTTGCAGTATTATATTTGTGATTATTTTGTTCCTAGGATCTTCAATATCGTAGAGGGAAATATAGGGTTTTTATTGTTTGTATTTTACATTCAAATTTCTTATATTTCTTATGTTGATGTCTGCGTGTTGCAGAATAATGATGGGATGAACGCCATAGTTGCATTTTAGAAGCGTATGCATAGAGGTATCAGACCAAAGAATTTGATGGTATGTTCATATGAAGGCCATTTATACTCTTCTACTCGCCATTAAACTATGCGGTTCAAAATGGCAGGTGCACGTCCTCATGTTGATAAGATAATTGTAATTGATAGGTGATAACTGAAATTGTAATCTGTGAACCATGTTATGCAGTTTCTTGACCATACAGATCTCGCAATAGAAAAATATATGATTTACGGTCTTTTATATTTTATATAAGGTATTTCGAGTTAAAAATGTTTTTTACTAATGTTTTTCTTAATACTTTTTATTTAGTTGTAAATTTATGTATGAAGAGTGTGAGTTATAAAGTAGATTTTTTAATTTAATTGTAGATTCATATTATAGGAGTGTCCATAATTTTCATTCACTTTGTAATTGAGCTTTTTATGGAACAATAGTTAAAGTTTCTACAATTTGACAATCAAATATATAAATAAAAATTTAGAAGATCATCAAAAATTCTAGTAAGATATATGAAAATATATAATAGATTTCTTAAAGTTTTCATTAAATTTGATAAGAGATATATGAATCTTAAGTATGTGAAAGTATATAACAAAACTCTCAAAGCCTTTAAATGTGATAAGCTAAGTGGTTTTGAAATTCCAAGTTTCCTTAGATTTACAACTTGTTGCTCCATTTATCATCAAAAATTTTAGTAAGATATATGAAAGTATATAATAGATTTCTTAAAGCCTTTATTATATTTGATAAGAAATATATGAATGTTAAATATGTGAAAGTATATAACAAATTTTTTAAAACCTTTAAATTTGATAAGCTAAGTGGTTTTGAAATTCCAAGCTCCCTTAGATTTACAACTTGTTGCTCCATTTTTTGGCTAGTAAGATCATTTTCATCATGTCATGCATATATCTATTGCATTGTATAAGTTGTTACTTCTATTGTATACGTTGTTAAATGCTTGAATGATTTTATTTTGGTAGTAATATATTACTAGCACAATCACACTTATTAATGTGGTTGATCTACGCCCATTAACATTATTTTCACATGTTGATTGGCATATGAGATTGAAAAATGCTACCAGTCAACGTACATCAACCATATTAGTTACAATGGATGTGTCTGGGTGTATTCATTGACTATGGTTGACCATGGCTCATGAGGGTTGATGAGGTTGATTGTGGTTGACCATGGTTGACAATAGTTGACCATATTCAATGGTTGATAGTGGTTGTCTATGGTTAGCTATAGATGACCATTGTTAATTGTTGACCATTTTTTACTATAGTTGATCGTTGTTAATGGTTAACCATGGTCAGTAATGGTTGACAATGGTTGACAATTATTGACCATGGTTGACCATGGTTAATAGTGATCTACCATGGTTGAGCATATTTAACAACGATTTGCAATGGTTGACCATGGTTGAGAATAGTTGACCATGATTAACCATATTCAACCATTGTTAATGATTGATAATGGTTTTCCATGGTTGACCATATTGAACAATTTACCATCGCTGACAATGATTAATAATGGTTGACACTTCTTGACCATAGTTAACAATGATTGACCATGGTTAATAATGGTTGACCATTGTCAATGGTTGGCCATATTTTGCCATAGTCAATGGTTGACCATGGTTGACAACGGTTACCATATTCAACCATTATCAATGGTTGACAATGGTCGACCATGGTTGGCCATGGTTGACCACATTCAAAAATTGTAAATGGTTAACAATGGTTTTCCATGGTTTTCAACCATTGCCAATGGATTGCAATGGTTGACCATGGTTTTCAAACATTGTCAACCAAGTGATTGTCAAGGTTGATTATTGTTAAATATGGAAAATATAGGGTTGACCAATTGTGATCATGGTCAATTATTTAAACATGGGATATCATGGTTGAATTATAATCAATCATTTAATATTCAATTAAGATTGACTTGTAGTCAATCATTGATCATGATTGACCATGGTCAACGATGATCAACCATAGTTGAATATCGTCAAGCATGATCAACTATGCTTGACTATGTTTGACTAATGTGGTTCACTATGTTTAATTATTAATATTAATAAGTAAATATATTTAACCAAATTGGAAGAGTGTTGACTGTCAAACATAGTCCAACATAGTCAACCACATTAGTAAATGTGGTTGACTAATTTTGTAATGTCATATTGCGATGTTGGATAAATTTCAATCTAATGTAACATTGCAACCTTAGATGGATTTGTGTACCATTCCGAAGTGAGAATATGTTTGATTATGAATAGTAATAAATAATATTAATAGGAAATTATGTTTTGTCGAAGTTGAACACTGTTGATTGTCAAACATAGTGAAATATAGTCGAACATATTCAACCACAATATTAAAAGTGGCCGACAACATTTTGTAATGTTAGATTGCAAAGTTGGAGAGATTGCAATGTAATGTAAAATTGTGACAATGGTTAACATTGTAACGTTGTACAATCAAACATATTTGAACATATTCAACCACAATATTGAATGTGGTTGAACACATTTTGTAATGTCCGTTGATGACATTGGACAAATTGCAATGCAATGTAACATTGCAACACTGGTTATCATATTGCGACGTTGGATAAATTTATGTACAATTTCAACGTCACAATATTAATACTAATATTAGTATAATTATTATTATTAGTCAACTTTATTAATATTAATATTGTTATTCTTAAACATTTTTAAATATTGATTGTGACCAACCGAGGATGACCTTAGTTGACTAAGGTTGACAATGTTTGACTTTGGTTAACGATGGTTAACTATATTTGAATATGGTCAAGTTACGTTGACTAAGGATGACTATGAGTGAGCAAGGTCGCGTATTGTGAAATATGGTAAACATAGGGTCGACCATGTTTGATCATGGTCAACTATTTAAACATTAGCTACAATGGTTGACTTCGTTTAACTAATGTGGTTGATTGTGTTTGACTATTAATATTATTCAATAATAATATTAGACACCTATGTTTGACGAAAGTTGAAGATTGTTGACATAGTCAAACATATTCAACCACATTAGGTAGCTAATGTGTCTTAAACCATATTAACATTATTAAACATTTTAATTAAACATTAAATATATTTGAGAATGGTTTAACCATGGGTGAACATGGCTGTGTTTAACAATTGTTTGATAACGGTTGAGCACAGTTGACTATAGTTGTCCATGTTCAACATGTTTAAACATCCTTGATTATGGTTTGACTATGAATGACTATGGTTAATGATTGTATGACTATGATCGACTATGATTGATGATTGTATGAATATGGTTGACCATGGTTTGACTATGGTTGATCATGATTAATTATGGTTGAACACGGTTTGACTATGATTGTCCATCATTTGATTATGGTTTGAATATGATTCGACTATAGTTGACAACATTTTGATTGTGGTTTGTCTAATGTTAACCATTATTTAACTATGGTTACCATTGCAATGTGAGTTGTAGATGGTTAATCATGGTTCAACTATGGTTAACCCTAGCCATCTACTATAGGTTTACGATGGTTGATCATGCTTGACAATTGTTAACCTATATAGTTATCCATGGTTAATCGATGTTGACCATGGTTAACCATGATTGATATGTTATATTACATATTAAATCATTATTACATATCAGCCACATTATTATACTATCTTTTTTTTGCTAATGGAAGAGTTGGACCTTATATTTCATTAATAAAATACAAAATTTACATCACTCCACAAGGAGATACAGAGTAAGGAAGAGACCCAATAGCCACGCAGAGCATGGGCCTGAGGCAGAAGCTTCTACCCCTATAAACCCAACCCTCTAAATTCGTATAAGCCAAAAAAAAGTTGAAGTCGGCATCAGAACCTAAGCAACGGTATAACCAGATATCATATTCATAAGACCAACCATTACATTAAGTATCCCACCAGGAACCATATTCATCCCGCCAAGAAAAGAGCACATTAATGCTTCCCACCATCTAAACCACCAACCTACCTGATTAAGCATAGCCATCGATCCGCTTCATTTGATCTGACGGCTAAGGATCATATCGCACCGGCCAATATCACCGAACATTAAAATGCAATGAGGGCAGTTTTCTAGCCCACCCCATTGACACGTGTAGCCCGCTGCATGGAATCGCTTCAAAATCAGAAATACCATTTTCCACTTCCTAGGCCCGCAATCACCTAAAAACCGCCCTTGTCCTGGTAAAACAATCATGGACGGGAAATCCCTAGTATCGAGGCCGCCGAGAGTGCTCGAGTACCAACCTTTCGATGAGACTTCCCTACCAGAATCAAGGTGAGACAAAAGTCCCACCAACCTGCCTTTCTTCCAAGAACTATAGCCACCTGACATACTATCACCTGGATTCGCTAAAACAGTGCTTACCCAAGTTACGATGGTTGAAAATGGCCTGCAGCCCACTGAATACCTGAAAGTGGAAAATATGAGAAATATAAAGCACCTGAATCAGTTGGACTCCGACTCCATGGCCCTACTCCGAAACACGACCTTGTCTTCATCTACCTTGTCATGACAGTTTGATTTTAACCTACTCTGAGGTAGCTCTTGCAAGCTCAACGCAACCCTATTCTCTATGTTGATCACACCTTGATTGGCGAGAAGATCCACCAATTTTTTGGCTGATCTTCATACATGTTTAAAGCTAACCGTACGAAGGCTTTGGAGGTGATGCTAAATACATTGCAAGCCCTGGATCAGCCGCCAGTTCCTAGAGACTTTTTCCAGCCTTGTTCCCCAGCTGATCCTCTTAACCGATTTGATGATTAACTCAAAATCAGCTTCAACGATCACATTTTGTCTGTTATCCTGTTCCAGGAAATCTAAACACTTCTCCATAGCCATCAATTGTGCAATGTTATTGGTGGATCTTCCTAAATGACAATAGAAGATGAAAAGGACGCTTCCATTCTCATCCCTTAACACACCTCCATAACCCGCGGTGCCTGGGTTTCCTTTCGAAGCCCCATCAATGTTGAATTCGAAAAAGCCCTTGGGGGGAGGAAGCTAGAAATCTAGCTCAGAATCTAGGGAGATTACTTTCCTATCCAGTCCTTGAGGAATAAGTCCCTACAAACCCAACTCTCTGAGAATTCTCAAATCAACTATAGAAGGTGGGTTCTTAGGGAGATTTCATAGAATAGTGCCAAGCATTTCCTTGAGTTGTTTTAAGATCCGTTAAAAAAGCCATTGGGATGGCCTCTTTTCATTCTTGAAGATTCTATGGTTCCTTTCTTTCCAGACATTCCAAATAATGAAGCTTGGCATGATTTCCCATGTTGAGCTAAGGACTTCATTATCTAGAAAGTTTCTTCTCCATTTGTTTAGGGTATTGATGATACTCGCTTTGTCCCTATGAGTCTGTTGGAAAATGGTGGCAAAATAATCCCACAAACTGGCGGTGAAAATGCAATTGTTGAGAAGGTGCTCCATAGTTTCCTCTTGGGTTTCATAGAGCTAACATCTCGAAGGCCCCGAGACACCCCTCTTCCTAATATTATCCTAGGTCAGGTTTTTCTTATGCTGAAACAGCCCCATGAAGAGTTTAATTTTCATCGAGCCTTGATTTCTCCATAGGTCTTTCCAAATCTTATCTGGAGCTTGTGAGTTAAGGTCAAGGAGAATGAGTTTTGCTTCCTTAATACTAAAGGTACCCTTATTATCTTTGCCCCATCTTAGCTGGTCTTACCCCTCTGACATAAAATCTTCCTTTTTTCTAACATTTTTTTTAGAGTCTATGCTTTAGCCTTCAGTGGACTATCATCCCTAAAATCAATGTTCCTCTAGGTTCTCCATTTTCCAATACTGTTGGTTTGATCCCAAAAGTCTTTTACTTTAGATAACCCTTTGGTGTCTTTATCTTCCTTTAAATCCCTCAAGTCTTCTTTTAACAATTTAGGTTCTTGTTGCCATCTATCCTCCCAGAATAGGGCAAGGTTCCCCTCTCTAACTTCCCAGAAGCTGTGTCCTTGGACTAAGCCCATGTTATCGTAGGCATTATTCCAAATGTGAGAGCCCTTTTTATATCCTGACATTATTATTAGATCATTGTTTTGCCAAGTGCTAGCATATTTTTCTTTCCATATCCTTGCCCACTGAGCCTCTAGTCCTTTTACCCATTGCAACCATACTTTAGCTCCTAAAACCTTGCTTAGAATCTCAAGATCATCCAATTGAAGCCCTCCATAGTTTCTAGGTTTGCAGATTTTTTCCCATGCTACCAAGGCCAATTTCTTTCTTTCTTCCCCCTTGCCCCAAAGAAAGTCTTTTTGCATATTTCTGAATTGCTGCAGGACTCCCCTAGGTGCTGGGAGAGTTGATAGCATGAAGACTGGGATTGATTGTAGGACAACCTTGGTTAACACCAACCTACCAGCCAAATTTAAAGATCTCGTAGTCCATTTCCTGATTTTATCTTGCAATTTGTTAATCACTAGCTCCCAAATGTTCTTGTGTAAAGGCTTGGCCGTTAGAGGAACTCCCAAATATTTTGAAAGGAGTACTTCCATTTCAAAGCCCAAAATTCTAGAAATATTTCTCTGAATAGCAATCTGACTATTAAAGAAAAAAATCTTAGATTTGGAGAGATTAACTTCCATACCTGAAGCCATGGCAAAGTCTCTCAGGATTTGGTTATAAGCTAGAGCTTCCTTGACCGTGGGGATACCTTGCAACATGGTATCATCAACAAATTGTTGATGTGTTAAGGACTCACCATCTTCAGAAAGTTGGAGACCTTTGACTTTACCAACTACTTTTGCATGTTTGATAGATCAACCTAGCGCTTTCATCATGAGAATAAAGAGAAAGGGAGAGAGTGGATCTCCCTGCCTGAGGCCTCTAGAAGGAATAAAAGTCTTCAAGGGAGATCCAATAACAAGAATTGAAAAACTAGGAGAAGTAACAAGGGTCATTACCCATCTGATCTAGTTGTGATCAAACCTAAAAGCAATGAGAACATTTCTGATATAGGTCCAATTTATCTTGTCATAAGCTTTGGCTATATCCATTTGAATGATCATTCTAACTTTCCTATTGTTTGTTAGTGAGTGTACCACCTC
Organism: Pinus taeda; assembly: GCA_000404065.3. Lineage (NCBI taxonomy): Eukaryota > Viridiplantae > Streptophyta > Pinopsida > Pinales > Pinaceae > Pinus > Pinus taeda. Next base: position 638,096 of record APFE030218296.1, on the reverse strand, counting down.
ATGAGCTTGAATGAGGTTGTCTAGTATTTGGCTGCCTTCCACATATCCAGATTGTTTAGCCGACACCACGGTAGGAAGAAGAGGCTTCAGTCTATTGGCCACAACTTTGGATATAATCTTGTAGACAACATTGCACAAGGCAATCGGTCTAAACCTATAAGGAGTTTGAGCCAATTGTTGTTTAGCGATCAGGGAGATAAAGTTGGCGTTAAGCACCTTCAGAATAGTTTTGTCCCACCCGGAGTCTTCTACTACATTCAAAACGTCCTATTTTATTATATTCCAACAAGATTTAAAGAAATCAACATTGAAACCATCCGAGCCTGGTGCCTTACCATTTTTCATTTCTTTTAGGACCTCACTAACCTCCTCTTTCGACACTGGTCTATTAAGGTTGAAATTATCCTCTCTAGTAACCAGCTTGGGGATATGTTTTGATATAACCATAATGGATTGTTCTCTATCTGAACAGGTCTCCTGTGAAATACCACGAAAGTGCTGAACTAGCACTGCTTCTATTTCTTCATGAGAATTGAGAAGATTAGCTCCCTCATCCTTGATAGAAGAAATCTTGTTGTGAGCTCTATTTACCATAGTGGATCTGTGGAAAAATCTAGAATTTCGTTCTCCTTCTTTTAGCCATTGCACTCTAGATTTTTGCCTCCAAAAAATATCCTCTTGTTTACATAAGTTCTCCCATTCTTGATGATATTTGGTTGCCTAATCACTTCGATCTTTATCAAAGCCCTTCATGATAAGGGTTTGGTTGAGTTCCTACATTTTTCCCTCAACAGATTTTTTTTGCTTCAAAAAAGTTACCATACTCCTTCTTGTTCCACTCCTTGAGCCTGAGTTTGATATGTTTTAGTTTTTCTTGAAGTAGGAACATTCTTGTGCCCTGAATATTCAACTCTTCTACCCACTAGATGGTTGTGTTGTTGATGAAATCTGGGTGGGACAGCCAGATATTTTCAAATCTGAAAGTTCTATTCTTGGGGGTACCAATGCCTTGAATTTCTAGTTGCACCAGCCAGTGATTTGAGCCTCCAAAGGGGAGCACTCTTGTAACTATGTCCTTGCCCTTGAGCATAAGATCCTCTAATATTATGAATCTATCTAATCTACAGGCCACCTAAGACAATCCTCCTCTTTTATTGTTCCAAGTAAAGGTACCATTACTCATAACAATATCCACTAGCTTCATATTGTCTATGAAGGTTTGGAAAGCACAAGAGTCTTTATTTAGAGTTCTAGTAACCCTTTTTTCTCTGGCAGTGCTTTGATCATATTGAAATCACCCCCCAAGATCCAAGGGATTCTTCCATGTCTCTCCCTGATATCATGCATGGAATCTACAAGCTTGAGTTTACCATCCAGACCATACACATTCATGACTAGGTAGACTTCCTTATCTCCCACTGGTTATATGACCACTGAAAGATAATCCCTAGTTGCCTCTGCATCTATAATGTCAATTTTTTGGGGTTCCAAGGCGTGAGAATTCCTCCTACTGTATTCTCTACTTTGACTTCTAGAAGCTCAAATCTATTGAGCCAATTACTGTGAATCTCTTTTATTTTTTGAACGGAACACTTAGTTTCCTGGATGAAGATCACATCTGGTGCTCCTTGCTTCATCCTATTATTAAGTAATCTTTGTTTTCTTTTACTACCTAGACCTCTGATATTCCAAGATGTAAACTTCATTATCAAAGATTTGTAAAGGAGTAGCTAGTTAGATCTTTCACCTTACTCGAATCTATCATTAGCTTTCCACACTCCATCAAGAGCTCATTCTGCTTTTTTCTGCCCCTCTTTTTTCCTGGATTTCTTGTAGCTAAACTTGGTGTTGATTTCATTGTTTTCACCCCTTTTTGATCCTCCTTGTCAAAGGTTCTTCATTTATCCAATCCCCTCTCCTGAGTTTTCCATAAAACCAACTGCTGCATTCTATTGCATTCTTCTTGAGGTAATGAATGTATCCCTCCTGTGGTTCCCTACATCAAGAACCCTTCGAGATCTAGGTGTTCCTTTTCAAAGATCTCCTATAGCTCATGGTCCCCTAGATCTATTTCACTCAGCTTTATTTCCTAATCCATCTCCAGGTCTACTTCACTGATCATAATCTCTTTCTAATTGCCAATATCTTGTGTTTGGTTGTTTTCTTCTTCTTTGTCCTTTTTATTAGGACCTTCTTCCAAAGATTGGTCTTCTTTTGTGATTTCTTCATTCTCTTCCAGTACTCGAAACTTGTTCTGACTACTCTTTTGCCCCTCATTATGTTGTTTCTTTGGCCCTTTTTTATCGCCTTTTCCTCTATTTACCACTTTTTGAAAGCTTTATGTGTCCTTCATCATATTAGCCTTGCTCTTGTTGTCTGCTTTACTCAGAGGGTTGTCTCTAAATAAGTGTCCATGTTCGTGGCATCTATGGCATCTGAATGGGATATGCTTGTAGTCTACTATTTGTACCCATTCCTCATCAAAAACTTCCAAGGTAACTTCATCTAGGAGAGCTCCTGTTAGATCCATTTCCACACATATTCTTGCAAAGGAAGTATGTTTCCCCCTTCTTGTGGCTTCAGAAGCTTTAAGAAAATGACCTAGTTTATTGCCTATGGTAGCTAGTGCTTGAGTTTGCCAGTAATCAAGAGGTAGGGAATAGAGCCTTACCTAGACTGGTACCGAAGTGAAAGTTTCCCGCTCTGGGACAAATTTCATCTTCCAAGGCCGCATATAGAGGCCAGCTGCTGCATAAAAGTATGGTCCTCCTTCGAATATTTTGTCTTTATCTTCGATGTTTGTGAACACCACGCTAAAGAATCCCTTTGACCCAAGATGTAGGTGGATGCTTCCTTTGGGTTTCAAGTGATATTTGATCCATGTCTATAAAGGTTTTTCAGTGGGCCATAGTCCCATGAATTTACAGATGATAGCGTAAGTCCCCATGTGTTCCTTGTGTTCCTACAGAGCAGGATCATTTAAAACTACTCTAGGGGTGATCTCTGCTTTGGGTTTGCAAGGTCCCTTTTGTTTTTTTTCTCCCTGACTTTTGTCTTCTTCCTCCTTGTCTTTTGTGCTACTATTTTCCTTGTTTTTGGTCCCATATGTTTTTTTTTCATTATTCCTGTTCCCTTCCTCTACAGATCCTTTGTCATTTTTCGCAGAGCTAACTTACCTCTGCTGGCTATGGCATCCTTATAGGAGGGAGTGGAGCTCCCTCCTCTGCGACCCTCCATTAGGATCAACCTCTCGAACTTCCTGAAACCCTTGTTGCTTGCTCTCCGTTCTTCTTGAGTTCCTAGTCACCAATAAACCCTTCCCGACATTATTATACTATAATCAACCCTCATATTGCATATTAAATTATATTACATATAAACTACACTATTATATTATATTACATATTACATTATGTTTTATTAACACAACATAATATTAAATGTTAATAATAATGTTATTAATAACATGTAATGAATTGTTACATCAAATATTGTTATTACATTAACAATATATTTATGTTATAATTAATGCAATATTGCCTATAACAATAATATATTTATTTTATAATTAATGCAATATTTTCAATGTAATAAAAAATTAATGCAACAATATTATAATTATTACAATTTTTATTAATATTAATTTTACCAAAATTTGTTTAAGGCAAATATTACTAATCATAATATTAGTTGAAATAATTGTTATTAATATTTATATAGTGTAATATTAACATTATTAAATTTTAAATAATAATATTATAATCTTCTTATTATAATATTATAATATAAACTTTAAATCAATAATAATAGGAAATTTTGTTATTAATATTAATCTTATTGATATAATCAATAATATTAATATTACTATTAATAGTATAAATTCATCTTAACTCTAGATTTACCAAGCTTTTAAAGGGATCAAATCTCTTGAGATGCAAACACCTTTTAGATTGAAAAGAGATTTGATCCCTCTAGGCCCTTGATAGATCTACAGTTAAAATGGATCTAGGGTGGTATAATATATATGTAGAATTCTCTCATTGTTCCTCTATATATGTTTCATGTTAAAATCTTTTACTCAACCTCCTTATTCAAATATTTTATTTATAACCTATGTTAAATTTTTCTTGTTATTGATATCTTTAAAATCTTATATATCTACTCCATATTAGAAATACAATAAATTACACCTCTCTCTACTTATGGAAAGTTAAAATATGAGATTTTTTTTAATTTAAATTACTTTATTTTTCTATATATAAAGTAGATATAAAACTATGTTATTTAATATGGACATTAAAATATTTTACTTATGGTTTACAGTAAAACATTTTTTGTTATTAATATATTTTTGTTTTAAATATCACATGTAAACTGCAAAATGAATCACACATAATGTAATATCAATAATACTATTTCTTGTCATCTCCATATTAAGTAGTGAAGAAATTACATTTCTTCATAAAAGTAAAAAGTAAATTACTTTTTTTACTCATCTCCATATTGAATAGTGAATAGATTAGTTTTCTTCCTCGTACGAAAGGTGTTTTTTTTTTTTTTTTTACTTTAGGTTATGATATCTCTATATAAAGTTATGTAAAATTAGGTATTTATTATGACAAGATTAATTTAATTGTTATTACTATTTTAAATTAAACTTTTTTAATTAAACTTTAATTTACTATTATTCAATATTTACGTGACAACATTTCTCTCTAACAAAATCTACTCACAATTAATATTAGTGTGGAATATATTAACTTATTAAATTAATCAAAATATTAAATATTAACTTTATGAAATATCTTGTTTAAGGAAAATATTATAAATAATTGATATGAGGCTATAATAATATTATTCTGTTATACTAAGTTTTAATATTAATATTACTATAAACTTTCCCTCATGAGGTGTGAATGCAAGAATGGGGGCTTGAGGGGTTGTATCCACCACCCTTGGTCATGATGTACATTTATTAGGGGTGCAAAAAACTCAAAAAACTCTATGCATGCATTCGCTTGCAAAACCCCATATGGCCTTGAGTCATTATAAACCTATCCAAATGATTCCTTACACAGAAATTAGTGTTGGATTGAGAGAAGGAGGCGAGGCTAGGTCCTCAACGTCCTTGTGGATATTGTTTATTTATGTTGGTAGTGAATGATGATTTGTGTTGTGGTTTGGGTCTACTATAGTGATGGTGATGATAGGGCTCTGTAGCTCGTGAGGGTATGGGTGGTAGGAGTAGAGTATCTTTGGTGTTGAGGTCTTCGGTTTGGAGCCTTGACACATGGTGGGCTTGTGTGGGCTTCACTTTCAACTACTTACAATGGAATTCAAGTCGATTTCTTCCATTTTCTCGCAATTTATTTTGACTTAAGTACTAGGATAGGGTCTGAGGTTGGGGCATTTGGTTTTAGTCTATTTGTTTAGGTCGGGAAGGTTTGGTAGTATGTCTATGTCTTTTGCTTAGGGGTCTCCTTGCATTTGTAATGTATGGGTTTGTTGCTTAATTTTATGTTAATTTTAGTGAGCGTCATCCAATGCATTGTAAAATTTAACCTAGAGGGTTGCCTTGGTTTTGGCTTCCTAGGTTTCTAAGAGTTTTTTGTGACCTCATGTATTCAATGTACTATGAGTGTTGGGCATATGTTTAATGGTTCTTGGAAAGGGGTTATTTTTAGAGGCTTCCATGACTATTGTACAACACCTAGTTGATTCCCTTTCGTCCAATGTCTATATCATGAGTTTTAATGATGATTTAGTGGGTTGGAGCTATAGCTCAATTGTTGATGTGTTTTCTTTCTTTCTTTTTACAAGGAGAGGTATTTACATTAGCTTCTCCATATGTGCCCTCACAATTTCAAACATGTTGCTTATGCAGGCATGGGGAAGGGTGCAATGGTTTGTAGAGGTAGAGAGGAGTGATATTTTTCACTCATGACTTGGTTTCCACATACTATAATGTAATTCTATCGGAAATAAGGAAGATGGGGTGGACAAACATTCCCACTTCAATTCAAAAATCTTGGAGAATATGTCTACTTGGTTTCCTGACCGTGGGCACACCATGGGAAGGAAGAAGAAATATCTAAAATTTGTGGCTTTGCATTAGCAAAGAAAGTTGTGTTCTTGCTTTTCCCGAAGGACAAGCAAGTGGAGTAGTATAGTGTTTTCGCTACTTGTGATCAAGAGAATGCTCAGAAATCAATGATTTTTCTTGGAAAGGGTTGATTTCCATCTTGCTCATGTTGAGAGGCATATTTTATGTGAATCTAATAATAATGATATGTTAGACTTGCCAAGTTTAACCACAATGGCTCCTTCCTCGATTTCTTCCTCTCAAAATGATTAAGATGTATTGTATGCTAAATTTCTTGCTTTTTGTTTACTCATTTTTATTCATCCCAATCAAAAGAATTTATGCTTTTACAATGTATTCAGGTTTTGGTTTTCCATTTGTTGAAGCTGAGGTAGCATTGTGTTTTTTGTATAATAAGTGATTTGAAAAAAATTAAAATTCTCAGAAAGCAATTTAATTTGACACCACTGTCATTTAATTTTTTTTTAATAATTCAAAATATCAATTTAAAAAAAAAATTATTATAAATTTAATAACATTAATATTATTATAAACTTAATAAACTTATTAGTGCTCTTAATATTATTATAAAATTAATAAACTTATTATTAATATTAATATTATTATAAACTTAATAAAACATAATAATAATATTATTATAAAATCTGGTAATAAAACCTTATATTATAATAGACATAGACCACGGCCGTAAAACCAAGACGTATTTACTAAGGTAATAAACCTACTACCATAAAACCTAAACTTAAAGTAATCAACCTGAAGTATATTACGATTCAACCTAATTCGACCCACCATGGTTTAGTGTTTATTGAACCCTGCTCGTGAACCATGGTTTATTGTTTTTTCAACCCAATATCGGGTCGGGATAACCCTGACACTAAACAAACACAAAGACATTTAGCTCTATCTAGGGAATCTTTTCACAACTTCCCAGCGTTCCCAACTTCCCAGTTCTTCAAGATTTGGGGGGTGAGGGGTCTGTCGAGACTCAAGATTTGGGGGGAGGAATTCATAAAACAGCTGGTTGTATGCATTTCTAGGTGCAGTTATATTTCAAATTAACAGGCTCGTGATATAATAACGGGCATTGCCACAACGGCATTCACATTGAAAATTAAGATTTTGATTTAGATATTCTAAAAAGAGTTTGCAGAGGTCTATGGATTTTGTACGGAGGGTGGTTGAGTGTTTTGTTAAGGAAATTTTTAATGTAAAGTTATTCAATTTCTTATCTCATTTAAGTGACATCTGAATGATATATTAGAGATAAGAAAAATCACACTTTGAAAAAACAGGATTTAAATATGAGAAGAGGGTTCTTAGTAAAAAAAAGGCTTACAACTAATTTCTGCTTCTCCAGCTCTTCAGATATTCCTTTATCCCACTCGTTTCAACTTCTCTAATCAAGCGATCTGATTCAACGTCATGATAATATACGAGAATGCATGATATACGCGGGTTCAACTTGAATGGGCAAGAGAAGAACAGTAGTGCTAGGTAGGTTTTTCTTAAAAAACAAATATTTCTCTTTTAAGCCATATGATCTCGATGGGAAGCAGAGTTTTTAAAGTTGGTAAGTGTAGCCTGTGAATTATTGATGCAACAGGAATTAATGAGTTTCAATAATAGTCTTTGAAAGCCAGTCAGGCCGAGAGATGCCATTAAAGGTCTACGACTTCTGCTTCAGAGTACATAAATGCTACAGGGTTAGTCAATTCTCTATTTATCTGTTTTTTCCTTTCTATACCTTTATAATGTGCATCCTTTTCCCCATATTTAAGATTTTTCTGAGATTCTAGCTGCTAACGATGCTTATTTATATAAACATATAGACCCAATTGCCCAATCTCCGCAGGGTTGACCCCCAAATTTGCAATTGATATAATTCTAAGGAGAAATCGAACCAGACATAATATGGGTAATCGTTATGAAGTTTTTTCATGATATCACTATTTAGGAAATTGAATTTAGCATTTAATGTACAGATATATGATGTCTCAGAAGACTGTAGCAGTAGCTGCCATTGCCGCGGTTTTCTTCAGCATATGGGCGCAGTTTGCATATAATGTTCATTCCTCTACAAATGATTGCACCGCAGTTTGGAGGTTCTTCGAATCGTGTTATATTTCTTTACAGTCTGGAACTTATTTTTTGAACACTGAGAACCTGTGCTGCAAAAGTCTCGACAATCTGGAAAACAGGATTCGAGAACACGAGCTGACCAGATATTTCGTTTGTGAATGCTTCAAGGTCTCTGATAATGATAAACAGGTTTTTGTCAACGAAAATCTACTGGAAGTTCAGACTTTGTGTGGCCCTCAAGTTTCCCACCTGATAACAAACTATTGGGAGTGTTTGCAATATGTAAGGTTTTATATTTATTGCACTTTATATTCTTTCCTTGGATTGTTTTGTTTCCTTCAGGACTGAATACCTTAGAACCAAATTTTCATATAACATCGTTTGTTTCAATTTCATTTACATATTGCAGGCTGATAAGGGCAAGAATGGCATAGAAGCATTATAAGGTCAATGCACGAAGGACTATTTAATTTACAGCTTTACATAATATGGGTAATTGATAGTGTATATAAATAATTGCAATTGATAGTGTTTTCAACTGCGATGCTGTCATGGCAGTTTCACTATTCCACTTGAATTTTACCTTCTCCATGTATTTAATAATCTGGAATTTCAAAGTATTCCACATACTACATTTTTGAATTCGCTTTTGAATTCCTTTACCAGTCTTATTTCTCTGCTTTGATTTCGGATATGTAGAGATAAATTAAACAAATGATACATGAAAGAATAACAATAGAGTTTCAGTATGTTGCAACAATATCATATAAATACTGCTCTCTTATACCACTCACTCTATCAATAAATATAAAGACATACCATAAATATATATAAATATCACTCACTCTATAAATCAATATTGAGACATATTATAAAGATATCAGCAAAAATTTATTTTAAGTATGGATTTAATATGATACAAAAGGATCAAATTTAAGTGTAAATTTATTTTAGAGTGAAAAAAAATGTTATTTTTTATTGTCTAAATTGTATTTTTGATACAACTAATTAAACATGTATAGCTTATTCTTTGTTATTTTAGTCTATATTTCTTTTCTATTTAGAGAATATTTTATTTTTATTTTAAGAGAAACATGTGTCAAATCCATGTTAAACATAGGCATACTTACACATCACTCTCATGTAAAATAAACCTTTAAACTCAATAAAAATATATCATCCATAAACATAAAGAGGCCGGAGGTTAATCACTATTGTACCAATGGATCACCAATTTATAATATTGTCCCTATCTTTACAATTAACAGAATCAATAATTATTCTCCGACTATCTCCAAAAGGACGAACACAATAGATCGCGAAGCTAAGACACCAATGTCCCAAGAACCAGAAGAAATGAAGGAGATGCAAGATAAAGAAATTTGGAAGACTGTAGAGAAGAAAAAGAAAGCTACATCACCAATCTCGCCAAGAAAGACAAGGAGCCAGACAATTAGAAATTAAGAAAGTATAGGTCCGATAGACCAATTTGGTCTCAGTGGACGTTAACCATCATCATCATCATCATCATCAACAAGAGACAATATATGCAATGTAAGATCATATCAGAAAAAAATAGAACATCAATGCACATAACAGATGTGAGCAACACATAAACACATGAGGACACTACATATTAGGTGGAAACCTTTCCTAGGGAAAATTTTCCACATGCTTTGTCTTCTTCTTATTCTTCTTAATGAAATATTTTGTCATCAATCAACTAGCACCCACCATTCTGCAAACACCAACTTGAGATAAGCGATCACCCACTCCCTCTCGGCCACTACCTCATGGAACCAATTACTTCTCCAACTATATGAAAACACTCATCTTTTGGATTCATCAAACCCCAATTAGTTTCTCAAGGCACTACTTGAAGGAAGCCACTACTCTTTAATCAAAAAATTCGTTACTTGCCTTGAAGGATCCAAGCTTCAACTCTATGTGGACCTAGTTTCATACATTTTCACATTAGATCCACTTTTGCTACATAACAACATAAAAAAATCAAAAAATCTATTCACTACAATGTTTTGTTCAAAAAACAAGTCTACTCAATAATACATCAAAGCCTAGCTGTGCCCAATACATCAATCATTAAATAATGGCAGTAATATGACTCAACAACAACATACTCTCATTGTCAAATCGATTAGCAATATACATGCATACATTAAATATCCACATGAGTAACATATTAAAATATCTCTAATCAAACCCTAGCACCACACAAACTGAGTCATCATCATCAACATATTCATGGCATCATTAGGTATACACACCTTATAGACATAGCCAACACTCTCTACTCAAAAATAAATGTCTTTGTGAAACCAAGCCAAAAACATACAACATCATACTCTCTCAATCCTCTGCAACAGTAAAATATACAAGTCCCTATTGGAATGAGCTCATTGCTTAGAGGGGAGGTGAATCAATAGAGGTAGGAATTATAAAGAAATTCAATTATTTTCCCCTTACTAATTCACACACACATACATTAACCCATTAGCATATTATATCAAATAAAAAATTAAACAACTCAGCAAATAATAAATCAGAATTCGTAGATGCACCAAGACCATCACATGTGAACCATAAATCAACCAAATAAACATGCAAAAGAGGACACAAGATATTTATTGTTATGAAACCAGCTCACAAAAAGGTAAAAAGGATAGATCAATGCCTTATAAATCAGCCTCTTCGAGGGGGCAACCTCCTTTACATTACACAAATGAACAATTCTTCGATGATACAAATGACAAAACCTCCTTTCTATATATAAGATTCTAATGGGTCACAATATAATCAAAGTTGAGATAACAATAATAATGTAAGGGCACAAAAATTACAATAGTGGGCTTCTATGGGGCACAATAATAACAATATGGGGATAATAGGGGCACGACAATAACAACAAGGGATACAATAACAATAGTAATGGAATGATCACTAGTATTATAGGGACCCAATGTGCCCCTCTGCTTCAAAAAATTGTTTTCCTCAATGCTTGAGTAGTTATGGATGCTTCTATATAAAATTCTCATCCTCCCATGTGGAGTGTTCAGAGGGTAAGTTCTTCTACTTGATGAGATACTATGAAATTGATCAATTTCATAGCTGTCGAGTTCTTGTTTCGATGGCTTTTCCTTCATCATCAAGTTTTGGCAATATTGTTTGAACTGGGATCTTGTCGCCTATAACCTTCTTTAAGCATGAAACATGGAAAATTGGGTGCACTTGGGAAACTGCAAGAAGCTAGAATTTGTATGCCATAGTACCTATCTTTTGCAACACCTTGTATGGACCATAATACTTTGGTGATAATTTATTATTCTTCTTAGCTTGCTTGAGTGACATTTGTTTATATGGTTGTAGCCATAGGAATACACCATCACCTACATCAAAACTTCTTTCATTGTGATGTTTATATGCCTATTGTTTCATTCTATTCTACGCCAAAGTGAGGTTATCCTTTAAGAGTTGGAAAACTTGTTGTTGATGGTCGATGTGATCTTCCACTGTTTGAGCCTTAGAATTTTCTCTTAAATATGATGTGATGGATGGTGGATGATATCCGTAAAGGACCATAAATGGGGTCAGTTTTGTTGCAGTATGGAAGGAAGTGTTATACCACCATTGAGCCAGAGGCAACCATTTGACCCATTATGTATTTTTATCAGATACAAAGAAATAAAGATATCCTTCCAAACATTTGTTTACTATCTCAATTTACCGATTAGATTGAGGATGATAAGATGAGATATGAGCTAACTGAGTACCAAGACCAGAAAATAATTATGTCCAAAAACTTCTAGTGAAAACGGGATCTCTATCACTTACAATACTCTTTGGGTTTCCATGTAGCTTTTGAATTATTTCCATAAATGCAGTAGAAGTTGTACTCACTTTAAATGGATCAGATAATGCACAAAAGTGTGCATACTTGGTATGTTTGTCAACTACCACCATGATAACACTCTTTCCTTTAGACTTGGGTAAGCCTGTGATAAAATCCATTGGAACCTCCTCCGAACGTTGGCTTGGAATGGATAAAGGTTGTAATAGGCCTGGGATATTAATTTTTTTAGCTTTATTTTGTTGGCAAACCAAATATTCTACACACCACTTTTGAATATTTGATTGAAGGTCATCAAAAAAAAATTCCTTCTTAACCATGTGGTAAGTTTTTAGAAATCCTGAGTGCCCTTCTAAAGGAGAGGTGTGAAATTCCACAAGAATCTCTTGTTTGAGTTAGGAATTCTTACATAGGTATAATCGATATTTCTACCATAATGAATCATTTTTCCAACTAAATGTATCAGATGTACTGGGATATTCTTGTATCTTTTGAATTAGTGTCCACACTTCTTCATTATTATTTCCTTCATCCCTTCCTTCATTTATCCAATCTCGTTCGATAATAAAAATGGTGCAAAGAAATTCTTCCACATTCCCATCCTTCCTTAAGAGTGCATCTCCCACAACATTTTTCTTCCCTTTTTTGTAGACGATTTCAAAGTCATAACCCAACATCTTCGTGACCCATTTTTGCTGCTGTTCTAAAGATAATATTTGTTCTAAAAATTATTTAAGACTATCAAGATCCATTTTTACCTTGAAGTGTCTTCCCATTAGGTAGGGCCGTCATTTCTTAAGTACATGTAGTATTGCAAACATTTCCTTCTCATAAATAGGTTTGTGTAAATACTTTCCTTTGATTGGATGAATTTCGGAAGTAATCGATCTTTCTTCTTGCATTAAAACAACACCAATTCCATTTCTTCAGGCATCACATTCCCCAATAAATATTTTTGTGAAGCCCGATTCTTGGCACATTTCCTCTTTAAGATGTTCAAAGGCCTTCACTTCTTTTGGAGTCTATGAAAATGAATATTTCTTCAATAATGTTGTTAGAGGTGTTGCTACTATTCTCCCACAATTCTTAACAAACTTGTGATAATACCATGTCAACCTAAGAAATCCTCACATATGTTTTATGGATGTGGGGATTTTCCATTCCTTAATGGTTTTAATTTTGCTAGGGTGTACCTTAACAACTTCATGAGATACAATATGACCCAGATATTCTGCCTCTTGTACTCCAAAGAAACATTTGGAGTTTTCTGCATATAATTGTTTCTCCTCCAATTTCCTAACACAAATTTTCTAAGGGTGGGTTTGAAAATGGAATTCATCAAACCTTGAAATGTAGAAGGTGCATTGGTAAGGCCAAAAGGCATTACCAAAAAATCATAATGACCCTCATGAGTTCTAAATGTTGTTTTCAGAAAGTCTTCAGTCTTCATTATGGTTTGATGATATCCTAAATGAAGATCCAACTTGGTGAGGTAAACTGATCCATGCAATTCATCCTATAATTCATTAATGATAGGAATGGAAAATTTATCTTTAATATTGAGCTTGTTGAGCTCCATATAATCTGGACACATGCACCATGTTACATACTTCTTATGAACCAATACTACTGGAGTAGAGAAAGAACTTTGACTAGGTTGAATTATACTAGCCTCTAGCATTTCTACAACTATATGTTCAATTTCACTCTTTTGGGCATAGGGATATCTGTAAGGCCCGATGTTTGGAGGAACACTTCCTAGAATAAAATGAATAGCTTGATTATGATCACCAATACATGGGAGGCCTTTGGGAGTCTCAAATACCTAGGATTGTCCAAGAATTTTTGGAGATATGTAGAAATAGATGATTTTGATGTGGGAATCTCTACTGAATATAATTATGCAATTATGCCTCCTCGTTCTTTCTTTAGAAGCAGTATCATTCCGTTAGAGCTTATTATGTTTCCTGGTTTCCTTGCAATACCACTTAATTCAACTTCCTTTCCTTCTGAAGAAAATTTCATGAAAAGTTCTTGAACATTAAAAGCTATTGTAACCAAGGATTGTAGCCATTGGACTCCTAGTACAACATTAGCATGACCCATTGGAATGGAAAGCATTGGATATTCAATACATATTCTCCCATGGATAGCTTGATATTATGGCACTTTGGAGATCAATTTATGGTTCCTCCACTTGCAACCATCACTTGACGCTCTTGTGCTAGATATAGGAAGAAATTCAATTCCTTGGCTATCTTACAATGAATAAAATTACGGGTACTTCCTGAATCAATCAAAACTATTACCTTTTTCTTCTTGATATGTCTTGATATCTTGATAGTTTGAGGAGTAGTAATTCCAGCCAATGCATTAGAAGATATGGTCTGATTCATTTCTTCTTTCTCTATGGTTTTTTCATTGTGTATATCCTCTTCTTTTGATGTTTCTTGTTCCTTTTCTTCCTCCTCTTCACAATCTATGTAAAATTATTTCTTCTCGACACACTTATGACCTTTAGTGTATTTGTTATCACAATTGTAACAAAGCCAAAATGGGTGTTCCCCTCTAATGTGGCTACCATACAAGTTGAATCGTAGATCCATGAGGTGGTAAGCACTATAGGGGTCCACAATTTATGACTTAGTGTCCATGAGATGCCTAACACTAGAGGAGGATTTAGCCTTATGGGTTTTAGAGGGCTTAATGGACACCTTCTTCATTTTCCAATGAATAATCAAATGAATTGTAGGTGAAAGGGACTGACTAGCTACCTTTTTTCTGAGGAGAAGCTAAAAACAAAATTGGAGGGGGTATTATGGACTGGATAAATGGTTGGATGACATTTGCAGAACAAATGGAAGGTGGGAGGTGTTTACACTCGGAAGTAGTTCAAACTTTGAAAAATGCAAGGTAGGAAGGGTTTTTATAGGCGGCGGGGGGCTAATGGTCAACCTACTTGGGGGTGATGTCTCGGGAGGGCGTGTGGTAGAAGGATATTGGTTGCTAACAATAGACAGGTGGATGGGAGTGAGGGGATGCTAAAGATGTTACCTTTTATATTTGAATTCCCTGCTCGACTGAATTGGCACCAATGGATCGACCATTGTGGTGGGTGGTCCCCGCGATCCTCTAGTGGGTAGGAGGGTGGGATGTCAGATCCATCGATTACCCCATGGAATTAATATTGGTCATTGGATCGATGGGCTTGCCAAGTTGACTTATGAACTCCGACGGGCAGCGCCCGCTTATCACCTGTGCAGGGTACCCCCCCTGAAATGTTATTGGGAGTGGGTCGGCCATAGATGGATGGTGATCCACCCATAACTTGATTGGATTTTAACCAAAAGGGTGCATATGCTCCAATTTTTCATTTTATCCTGCTACGCTTACTTGGTGAGGGGTCCATGAGCACATATTTGAACCTTAGAACTTCTTCCATGGCACTAGGACCTGATCATTGTCCCCAACAGTGATTTATTTAATTTTTAGACTCTTTAAGTCATTAAAATTTAAGGAAGCTTGATGATTAAACACTTCCTATTCCATAAATCTTTACCTTTATTAAGCTACCATTAAACCCTCCATTTCTAAATCCATCAAGGCATATTCTAGTAAGACCATAAGAATTAGAAGAAAATTATTGTGGTACATGAGTACAAATATACATCTATAGTTTCTTCTACTTATACATCATAAAACATTAACAAAATCATCATATGAATGCTCTTAATAGGAGGATGAAGTCATTGTTGTTTATCTAAGAAAAGGGCCACGAAGTGAATAATGGTCTTACAAGTTTCCAAGTCCACGTTCATATAGCCATTATCTTCATCATCATATTATATCATCCATCATCTCTTCCTAGTATATATTATAAAATATGTCAAGTCTGTGATGTTATAACAATTCACCTTTAACCACCTGCACCAAGAAACGATGCGATAGTCAAGGATTTTGTTTACATGAGAGCATCCAAAATATTAGGCATGGGGGAATGTTGGGCTCTAAATATGTCATATCATTCAGTATATAAAGTCTCTATTCATGAGCCATATTCTCGAATTTATGATACTTTCGTAGCCATTATACCATCAATTTACACTGAATTAACCTCTTCTACCATGTGGTTAATTATGATGGATTTATTATATTTTTAATGATTAGACATGTCTTTAATATGATTTTATCAATGATGGATTAATAATGCGGTTATGTGGCCAAGGAGCATGTTCAACTACAAAAAATTCCATCTATGTATCAATTCTAGCAGTTTCGTACCAATTCAGTCTAGTCCACAGTTCGATATTTAGTTTGGTACCAGTTCAACAATTCAGTACCTAATTATACACCTCTACACTAATAGCTACATGAAATTATGTCCAAAATTTGTAGTTACATATAAAATTTTATTAAATTCAAACTAATTCCAAGTGGCATCATTTCCATCTCCAATGAATGATTCAATATAATTTTAAATCATAAGAAGATAGCTTAAAATGATATTCATTATTTTAATTATAGTATGGAAGTGAGAGTTATATAGTATTCAATATTATGACTTCCTCCATCTTATGTATTACAAAGAGAGACGAATTTCATCATTACTCTAAATTTATTTTTATAAGAGATTTTAATTTATGTATGTAAAGTCAACGATTTATTTTTGTAATAAACATTTAATTATTTCTCATCTCTGCATATTATTTTGATCTTATTTAGTCTCTAGGAACATTGGCAAGTTAGGAAGGGCCCCTCAACTTAGGTAATATTTTGGTTTTTCTATTCATAGAGTAGTATTTAGAAATATTTAGTTTTCTTGATTATATATTTTGTTTAATATCTCATTTCAATTTTTATTAGATTCATGTTTCATGTAGTATTTTGCTAAAATTTACTTTTTATATTTTTAGATATGTTAATAGAACATGTTATGATCAAATTCAAATTGATTTTTCTTAGGCTTAAGAGTCAAGAAAACTTAAAATTAGTTTCTTAACACGTTATGGTACCCAGAATTTTAATTTCTAGAATTTAGGTATTCGATTTGGTATCAATATTTAGAATTTTAATTTCGAGATTTTTGATACTTAATTTGGTACCAATGTTCAGAATTTCAATTACCAGATTTTTGGTACTTAATTCGGTACCAGAAACGAAATCCTACATCGGAATACTGAATAATTTTTGGTGTGTAGTTTATGATTCTTTAATTGATTAAGAGCTTTAAAGTGAGTTGGTAAAAGACTTCTACAATAAATAAGAAGCTATAATGTATCATATGTCTCTAAGCCCATTTAACATTAATTTTTGGTATTTTATTAATGCCTTTCTTGTACTTTATTTCCTTGTCTTCTTTACTTACCTCACACAATTTTGCTTGTAATTGTCGACATTTGCTAGGTAATTTTCTTTTCTTGAGCATGATTAATTAGCTTTCATCACTAGAGGATTACAACCATTAAAGTCTAAAGAACTAATAAGCTACACAAGTAAAACCACATGAACATTGTATATCGGTAATGAAAAATTTTGGTTTTCAACCTGATATGCATTAGAATTCCAAAGTCCAATGACAAGTTACAATCCTTAGTAATTTGTTCTTTCTAGTGTTAGTTGTTACCATAGGTTAGAATAGGCTCTAGTAATGCATTTCTGATACTTCGATCTATAAGCCTTACAATCCCAAATTCAATACTTAAATGTTTAAATTAGGATACCTATAATTTTACCAACAATTGGGAGAAACTTTTTTCAAACCTAGGGCTAACAAAATCTCTCAAACTACAAAATAAATCTCAACCCTTTTCAAGGAAATTATTGGCGAGGGGAGGCTCAATTTAGGGATAATTTGTTTAATGGTAAAAATGATACCTCTATGATAAGGCATGAGGCTTCATATAGATGTTGTCCCAACCCTTTTATCCCTTTTAAGGCATTTCTTTTTAGTATGGGGAAACATCGACTTTTGACATTTCTTTCTTTCTCGATTCACATAAAAAAATGTTTATGAATAGTAATGTGATATTTCATTGTTAGAAAAACCATTGTATCAGGGTTAAAATGGGAAGGAACCAATGTTTGATCAATCGACATATCATCCTGAGGAAGAGATTACAGATAAAAAAAATCTATTTCTCCATAGATCTAGTGCAAACAATAAATAATCCTATGAAAATATTAAACAATGAGGTTGCTACTTTGGTTGATATTTATTTGAGGACATATTCAACAAAGGAAATAATTAAAATATTGATGCAGATGATTCATCATTATGTGTAAAACATGAATATATTTAATTGTCCCATTTATTTATTTATGGTTTCATTTTTTATACTCTTACATTTCCTTTATAAAAAATCTATTTTTCACATTATGTTTTGGATGAGTTTGATCCTCAACGTAGGCCTACAAAGGTTGGCGTTGGTACCATCACCATTCCACATGGACACAACATCATACTAGTACCAATTTCAATCTCCACCTTTGAGTGGCATTGTAATTACTTAGAATAGTACCACAATATTACACTGCCCATGGTCAATGTTAGTACTACACCCCTTGAGTAGTATAAGATAGAATGTGCACTAGATGTTGATAGTGACATTGCACATTTGAAGCATGTTTTCCTAGATCTACTGGTAGGACTAGCACGAGATCATTACCAGTTCCTTTCTTGGTCAGTGATGAGCACATCTAGATGAAAATATAAAATATTATATGTATTTAATAAGTTCTTAATTATTATGTACAATCTAATTGAAATTTAGGTATAATGTGCTTAATTGGTTACTTGGCTCATTAATGAGCCCCACTATCTGGAGCCTTCTAAGACAACATCTAGACTTATCAAGAGAGTTATTGATCAACAAATTTTTATAATTTAATAATATAAAGCTTAGATTAGATGCCCAGGTATTGTTCCATCAAGGGTAATTAAATTCCATCAATAAATTGCATCCCATAGTTTCTCTTTAACCGACTGTAGCTTCATAATTATTTTTCTATAATTTTTTTAGTGAAAACTTAACAAAATAAGCTTACATAAAATATTTATTAGTGACATAATAATGATAAAATAGTCCCAGTTTAGTTTTAAAGTCACAACAATAAGAAAACATGACATATACAAATTTACAAATAATCACTTAGCCAGGGGATATTAACAGCAAATAATATTCAACAATTTAAAATTTGAGTTTCAAAGTAAAGAATATTTTAGAGGATAATTTTTTAGACCTATTTATGGGAAATTTAAAGGAAAGAATCCAACGTGTGGCGTGTCTCCTTAAACCTAACACTCTACATCATTCTTTCAGTGTAGAAAAAAAATTGAAAGTGAAAATATGGCCACTAGAAAATTGTCTATGAATAAATATAGTGAAGATCATACTCCCTCTCCTAAACCAACAAGGTTGACTCCATAGAAAATCGATAAAAGAAGAGGAAAGGGACTATGTTTCAACTATGGTAGCAAGTATAGTATTGGGAAAAAATGTAGTGAGAAGAAATCATTCTACATTGGCTCTAAAGAGGAAGAAGATTAAAAATTGGAATAGTCACAAGATTTACAGCTACAAGAGACTACTTGAATAATATATTGTCATGGATTGACTAGAATCAATACTCCACAAACCCTCAAGATAAAAGGATACATAAAATATAAAAAATGTAACAATGTTGATTAATTTGGGCAGTACCCATAACTTCATCAATTACAAATTATGAAAACTTCTCAATTATTTCATATATCGAGCACTAGAGTTTCAAGTAATTACTGGAGATGGAACAAACATAAATTGTTTATGGAAGTGCCACAATATTAAGCTCAATAAGGGTTGGTATTTGTTGGACCATTCCATGATTGCAATACATATGGGCGATGTTGATGTTGTATTAGTGGTCCAATGATTACAAACATTGGGAACATTGACCTTTAGATTTTAATATCTCTCGATAAGACTTACCTAATAAGGAAAGGAATTTGAGCTTAGAGGTATCTAAGGGAAACCCTATAAAGTGATACATGTTTATCTAAAGATGATATGAGGTTGTCATTGATGTCAACCGAAGCAGCACCAAGGATGACCCTGAAATTCCATGGCACATTGGGCATCACCATTCATGGTTTATCATATCGTAACCATCATATGAATACTTTATCCAATAATATATTTCTATTGGTATAGAGCTCTCCTCGTAATTCCTCACGGTTTGTAAGTTATTCAATATTGAAGTTAGTAAACCGAATTAGTAGGCTAAAACCCCATGGGTTTGTGGCATGGCATCTATCATTTACTTTGGTCATTCAATAGTAAATAATTAATAAAAAAATTTATGCTCCTAAAATCCCTCCAAAATTCTCTATAGAAGCCCCTCTTAACTCTATAAAAAGAAATCTCATATATCTGCCAAAAGTAGTGATCGTGGCATTTGCGCTATAAATTTATTTCTGTGAAGTCTTAAATGCTCAAATTAAAGACCATTTGAGCCGAAATCCTCATGAATGTCATGGACAAATTTAAGATGTTGATTCGCTATATTTTTGGATATATGATCTATGGAATTTAGGGTTTTTGCAGGCTCCCCAATTTCATCTCAAAGAAGTGACCTTGGGAAAACTATCGTAACTCTCTCTGAGAAGTGGATTGGAATTCCATAAAAATTGGAAGATAGTGCATGGACTGTAGTTTTTTGTGTATCAATTTCAAAGCTGAAGGGAGAAAAAAAGTGGAAGTGTGTACAGGTCCACAAGATGGTTGTGTGTTAGCACGAATTACCTTTTTCCATTGATATCAAAGGGGGAGAGAAGGTAGTAGGAAGAAGTGCCCTGCTTGGAGGGGGAGTGCTTGTGTTTCCATCAATGCCAAAGGGGTAGATTGTTGATCTATGGATGATTTGAGGTTGTCATTGATGTTAACCCAAGCAGCACCAAGGATGTCCCTAAAATTCCATGGCACATTTGGCATCATCATTCATGGTTTCTCTTCTCATAACCATTATAGGAATACTCTACTCAAAAATATCTTCCTATTGGTATATAGCTCTCCTTGTAATTCCTCATAGTTTGTAAGTTATTCAAGATTGAATTTAGTAACCCCAATTAGTGGGCTAAAATGAAATGGGGTTGTGGCATGGCATCTATCATTGATTTTGGCCATTGAATAGTCAATAATTAACAAACAAAAAAATAATCTCCTAAAATCCCTCCAACATTCTCTATAGAAGCCCCTCTTAACTATATAAATATAAATTTCATATATCCTCAAAAAGTACTGATCCTGGAATTTTCACTATAACTTTAGTTCTACAAAGTCTTAGATGCTGAAATTAGACCCTAGTTGAGCTGAACCCTTGATGACAGTAATGACCGAATTTTAGATCTTGGTTCGCTATATTTTCGGGGATATCATCAGTGGAAGTTAGGGTTTTGCAAGCTCCTGAAGTGGATTGGAATTCTGTAAAAAATGTCGGATGGTGCATCGACTGTAGTTTTCTGTGTGTAAATTTCAAATCCGAAGGAGGAAACAGTGACACGTGGCACACCATACAAGTCCTCTCTACTCAACTAATCCATAATTAGGTCATTGTGAGAGATTGGGCATAACCTTGCCTTGAAGAATCCAAATTAGGTTAGACCTAAGATACTACAGAAGAAGACTCAAATGGATACTACAGGACCGAAGATAACATACTGGGGATCTGAAATCATAGAGATACATCAGATTCAATATCATGCTCCTAGAAGGAAAGAAAAAAAACTAGATCAAGTGCTGTTAAGGGTTGCAAGGACGAAACTTTCTAGGGCAGCAAAGAGCAAGGTGAAGAAAAATGATGCAATAGAGGTAAGCTCCAGGTAATTATATTCTATATATGCAAGTTCATCTCTTAATTTCATTAGGTTCTTTGTATTCTAATTCGTTGTTTTTGTTTAGCACTGACATATGCTTAGGATCAGATAAGTTTTGTTATTATCATGTCATGGGTATTTCCTTGAAGACTTTTTGCAGGTATTATTAATTCATCAAGAGAAGACGCAATGCATAATCTAATGTTATGAAGAGTGAGAAAGGGTAGCATGACAAGAGCAACAATCAAGGTGCAAAACAATAATAAGAAATTCACCACGTGAAGTCTTCAAGTGGAAAGCACTGAAAACAGTCATTGTAAAAGTATCATTGCACAAATTCATTGTAAAATTTGTACAAGTTTCTATCTGCCATGAGTTAAAGAGGTAATGTCGGGAGGTCTAGGATCACCATTAGGTGGTTGTGTCATAGTTGGGGTTATGGTATAGTGTGTCCTCTTCTTCTAAATCATTCTATATCCTTGTAAAGTGGATCATTTTCCATGGTACAGGAGTCCATTATTCTTTTATTCTTCTAAAGGGTGGTAGGGTGGTGCTAGGCTAGTGCATGAAGTCACCAGAAGTTCAAACCCATGAAAACTTCAGGGTGGTAGGATGGTGCTTGTGTGAGTTGTAGCTCACTGGGTGTTGGGGCATCTGTTAAGTTGACTACTGAAGAATCTCAAGTGTTGGAGTGTCCATCCAATGGGAGCTCGAGAATAATGCTTTTCTACATTCTAGGAAGTTGGAGCTTTCTTTTCAATTGTAGTTGAAGATTAAAGAATTATTAGGAAAACGTTGGGGTGGTTTTTGTCCTCGAGGGGGTTTCCACCTTTAAAATTGTGTGCATTTGTATTCCTTTTGTTTTTGTTGCTATCATTGTACAAACATTTATAAAAATTGAAGATTAATTAATGCTTTAGAAGATTAATAATAATACTAGTTAAAAGAAATACTTATTCAACCCCCCACCCTCTCTTAGTATTTCCAACAATCAGATCCAATGGAATGACAAAATTACTGAAAAAGGAGTGCGCTAAGGTGAAATGGCATAATTATGTTCACTAAATGTTCAAATGTCAATATCATATATGCTAGGGAATCTCTACAAATATGTCGAAAATAATCCCAAGGTATTTGAATTAATTCCTAAGAGTCTTCCACCTAATCAAGATCATGACCATGCTATTGATATGCAATCAAGAAGTGTATTAGTGATAAATGAAGAAGGGAAAATCATACTAGAAGTAGAAATAATCCTTGAAACAAGGATTAAGTAGCCGAGTGGCTTAGCAATTGTGGAGTACATCATCAAATGGAAGAACTTACCAATGGAAGATAGAACATGGGAAGATGATTTATTCTTTCAGAATCATTGACAATTAATCAATTGTTGAGGAACAAACTTGTTTCAAGAAAAGGGGCATGTTAAGATCTGTATAAGCACCATTTCAACCCTAATATGTATATTGTTATGTACACTAGAACCCCTTATAGTCGTATTTATTATATTTGTACCCCTTGTCTCCTATATAGATAAAAAGGAGACCTAGTCTGAGGATTATCAAATATTTTCTTGTACATTGTAGTAATTGTAAAAGAAGGTTTCCACCTCAAAGAGGACTACAATTATAGGCTTCTTATCATTTTTAAAGCATAAGGATCATAACACCCACCACCAATCTAGAGTTCTTCCCCTGACCAAAATTTTTGGAAGCATACTTAAAGGTTTAAAATTATTAAAAACTTACCAAAAGGATATATCCTATGAATTTTGAGAAAAATATACTTAGAAGAGCATAGTATGTCTTAGTACTATCTGAAAGTGCATAAGAAGTTTCAATGATGAGATGATGGAGGCTACCATGGAC
Organism: Pinus taeda; assembly: GCA_000404065.3. Taxonomy (NCBI): domain Eukaryota; kingdom Viridiplantae; phylum Streptophyta; class Pinopsida; order Pinales; family Pinaceae; genus Pinus; species Pinus taeda. The sequence continues at coordinate 614,328 of APFE030218296.1, read as the reverse complement.
TAAATTTCCTACTAAACTTTAAAAGGTAATTTCCCGAATAAGTTTGTGCCACTATATATTTTTCACTTTATTAAATATTATATTGAGTAAATGATTTCTATTAACACCTCCCAAATGAATATGCATGTTAGTATTTATATTCATATCTAGTGTACATTACATTATATTTATATTATAAGTAATTTTTCTGTTACTTGTTTCCTTATGATATAAAGTTTTGAGTACTGAGGTTTTTAAAGCTAGATCCTAAAAAATTTTGGTGATTTTTTTTGACCTATAAAACTAAAGAAAATAATATGGTTCTCTTTGAAACTCTTATCTTAAAAATATTTATGAACCCCCTATTATTATGGACAACATTTCAAATGTATTCATAGAGGATGAAGTGATTTTGTAAAAGACGTAAAGCTTAGGCTTAAGTGACTCAAAAAAGGGGAATCTAAGGAATTAAATTCTACCATCAAAATATTTGAAGAAATTTAGAGATTATCCTTATCTCTGGCATATAAAAGATACTCAATTTAGTAGCCAGGAAATGACTACCTAAACCCTATACTCAAAGCCTTAATGTTCCTATCTATAAAGAAATGATAAAATTAATCCCTCTAATAATTGAACCATTATTATTATCCCCATCTTATTCAATTTATATGGAAGTAATTTGGAAAAGAAGATTGACGATATAGCCTAAAGCCCATGGAAAAGTTCTAAATTCCGAGCTAGCTCTAGAAGCTACATTCAATTGTGCGCCATCTTGTTACATCTATAATCACTGTGTTACAATTGTAAAAAAAATATCCTCAATTGTTTTATTGATGTTAACAAATATTTTTACACTATATCAAAGACCAAACTTTGGAATAGATTAGACATTCTAAAAGTTCCTTCTAGCTATAAGTTGTTAATTAAAGCTTAATGAGAGTGTTATTTCCAAGTTTAGGAACACTAGGGCTTTATTATAATAAATCAACTATAATATAGGAATCAAGAAATGTTGTCCCCTATCCCCTACCCCATTTACCACATACATTGATAGGTCAGAATATTGGTTGTGATATATTATTTATACTAGCTTGACTATTGTTTTTGTATTCATCATCTTTCTCTTTTATGTTGCCAATATTTCTCCTATAGAAATCAATCTTTATGACCTTAATAAACATATATGAATCCTCAAGAACTTATACTCTAATATGGGTATTATTGTGAATATTAACAAAACAAAGGTAAAGAAAAAAAAAAAAAAATCACGTATGACACTATTGTATATGATAACAAATAGCTTGAAGGAAGTGCCTTCATATAGATATCATCGTATTAATATTCATCACAAGCTCAATTGTGACCATAGTGTTGAGAACATGATAAATGAAGGATGGAAAAATTATTATGGACTTGAAGGTAAGTGTAATGTAGAGGACCTTTAGAAGTGGGATTTCATATAAAAAAGTAAACTAATCTTTGAGACACTTTTCACTCTTTTTATCTTATATGGATGTGAATTTTGGGGACATATTATCTCTAAAGAATCCTAGAGAAAGATAGAGCAAATCTAAAATAATTTTATAACTTATAATTTTAAAATTAAGGGTGATTCCCTCTATTTTATCCTCCCCATAAAAGAAACCATTTCCCTAATTGAGTGCACAACCATGATTAGTTACTTAATATACAAGAGTAAGATAAACATCATGGACAAAAAGACGCTCCTGAAAAACACTTAAAGATCTAGCTAAAAAACCACTAGTTCAAGTGGGTTTGGCATTAAGATGCCATGTATCAGATTAATCATTAGGTATTATAAGAAGATGCCATTATATAGAATACCAATAATATTGAAAACATTATTAATTATAAATTTAAAGTGAATATTTTGTAGGAAAAAGAACTATAGGATAAAAGGAAACTAAAGCACTACAAGGAAATGGTCAACCCTAATTTAGAAGTTCAAAAGTGGCTCTTGATTTCGACTAGTGCAATGAAGAAAATCAATATCCTTAAAATTTGAACCAAAACTCCCAAGTTACATAGCAAAACTAGGTGTCAAAAAATCTGAAAACGTCATGGGATGTGAAATTCTATCATCTTCGTGATTATGAGAAACTTGAAGTTGTCGAGAATGTTTTCCTAAATTTCCATGTATATACTTAAGTTTGATCACATTTTCAAAATATTTATCAGAACACGAACTTTCCTAACCTCCAAAATCTTCAAAACAATGGTAATTTCATAACACTTCCCTTAATTGCTTTTAAACATAGTATTAAGATTCTAAAAAATCAAAGTAATCCTTTAACGTACTTCACATCCACTTACACAATTATATGTCAATCCTCATGATGATGATGATGATGATGATGATATCATCAATATTTATGTTTATTGTACTCCAACTCTTCTACATTTTTGTTATGTTCTCAGCATCTTTTCTAGTCAAATTTGTCCAAAACTATTCTAGTCAAATTTGTCAAAAATCATGTCGGGATTCTTTGAAAATGCAAGTACTAGTTGTTTAGTCCACCTAACCTAAATACATTGTTTCAATGCTAGTTAGGAGGTTTAAGGCTTTCCCACAAGTTACCAAATTTTATTTGTAGGGACAAGGTCCTCCCTCCATATGAGAATGTCTTCTCGAGGCCAGAACTCTATGAAGCCACTAAATGTTCCTTGATATTGATATTTTAAGGTTTTATTATCAATTTGTTGATAAGTATTTGAATGGAGTTGTGACTTTCCCATAGACTTTTGACGGCACTGAATCTATTTCTATATTCAAAAACATATTTTAAATAATAAAAAATCTCAAATTCACAAAAAATTATATCATCCATTTTCAAAAGAGAAAAAATAACGTAAATAAACCGTGTGTTAATATAAAATTTTAAATTATATTGCTTTCTATATATTTTTTTAAATAAATTTATATTATTATAACTTTTTAGTAAAACTTTATTAGTTTTCTTTTATTATTCATATTTAATAATAATAGTAGTAGTTTTTATTATATTGAAATGGAGTTAGTTTTATAGAAAAACTATTATCAAGTTATAACTTAAAAAAATACAAATATAAATATAATATTAATATTAATCAGTGAATTAACAAACTAATTGACTTTAATTTAATTTCTCATTGGGTTAGTTAAATATTTATTTAACTAAGTAGGTTATCCACTTAATAAACCTGTATTAATTTTTCTTAAGTTTACATAGTTCTAATAATAAAAAAGTCTATTGATTTATTCAAAAATAACTTATTAATTATTTAACTAATTATTTTCCTATCCCTTTGTCCAGTCTAGTTACCTGGCATAATATGGTCGTTTCCTGGTCAAAAATAGTCCTTGAATGATCTGATCTCTCTATTCAATTTGTAGTCATGACCTGGTTCTTCAACTTGTCTTGATGATGAACCACACTTGTTAGTTCAAAACGCATAGACAAATGAATTACTATGTGATTTTCACTGAAAAATATCTCTATAAACTTGATATAGATCACATAAGACTAAATTCAGTAAAATATAGTAATTTGTTATCATTTATAAATTTAAATTAAAGAAAATTAAAAATATTAAATCTTAATAATTTAGTTTGAAAAATAGAAACATCATCGAATTCTACTAATTAATAATTTTAACTCTGGCCTTCGTAAACTTAATGATTTTCATTCAACAGCTCCAGTTTCCACGATTAATGACTTTAATTCCTAAACTTAATGACTTTAATTCCTTTGAAGTCTTCCAAAGAGAAGCTTTGACAAACGCTCAAGTTGTGTTTAATGGTCATGGCAAGGTAAGCCTCTTAAAATAGTTGGAGTGCTAAACAAGGTCCCCGTTATAATATAAATAATAATATGAATATATTCTTATCTATTATATATAACCTGGAATGACAAAGATAATTAACTTGTGATTTACGTTTTCTATTATTATCATTAATTAAAAATTAAAAGTTGGGTTATTTAATATATCAAATTTTAATTTATAAATAATTATTTAAAGTGAGCTATTAATTCTGGATGTTTAATAATGATTTTAAATAATTAATGTAATACTTATTACTTCCAATGATATTTATATACAATAAAACGTAGATAATATCAGTAAAATGAATTTATAATATTAATCATTAATTAATTATTATTCTTTATTATTTAGGTGAGTTATTAAAAATTTTCCAAAGTTTCTATCCCAATAAAAAAATAAAAGCGATATTGATATTACTAAAATAAATAGCATAACATAAATCATCACTTCCAAAACTTACACTTACTAAAACTTCATAATCCTCAAAACTCTTTTAATTCAAATTTTAAATGTAAAATTTTTCATACAATTAAACCCAATTTACTTGTCATCCTATTAAAAAAAAACACAAA